>SKCR01024157.1:0-33022 GCA_019454045.1 Zanthoxylum bungeanum
TTTAAACCCCTAGGTGTCCCTAGTGGATGAGTTGTAGTCTCGTGAGGGTTTACAGCAATGATACCCACAAATATTTTACAATAGTAAAAAGGTAGTGAAACTAATGCACACAAAAGCAAAAAGACAAGCAAAAAGAGAATAAAGAAGTTAGTGACTAATCAGGTGAAACTTCTACTCCAAGTTACTAGTTGTTTTGTTTCTTTCTAAATTACTGAATAAGTACATTCTCCAATTATATTTATCATTCTTCATATACATAGCCAACATAATATTAAACAACTCATTTTTGCCCACAACAGTCACAAGTGCAGTTGATAAGAGAGTAATATTTTTGTCCTAAAGTTCTATCAGATTTCACACATTTTTGTAGCAATGGAATAATTTTTCTGATTTTTCTGATTTTTTCTTTGATTTTTTGATTTTTTTTTATTTATATATAATATCTTCCGTCTATGTAGTGAGCTTTGGGTCGGTGGCTCCCAAACCAGTTGGCTTTAGGGCACCAGGTGTTAAGACACCCCTACGGACTTAATTACTCAGACTTCAGATATATATATTTTTGCAGCATCTTTGATCCATGTAGCGAGCTTTAGGCCAGTGACTCCCAAACCAGTAGGCTTTAGGGCACTAGGTGTTAAAACACCCTTACAGACTTAATAACTCGGACCTCATATATATATATATATATATATATATATATATATATATAATATATATATATATATATAATATATATATATATATATATATATATATATATGTGTGTGTGTGTATTTTTTACTCCATCACTTTTTGAGATGCTTCCTCCAATTAAACTATAGCACTGAATATTAAAAACTTTTCAATTATAGCTCATGTCTGTATGTTACTATGCATGTTGATAATATCTGCTAACTGAGTATATGAAAATCCGTTTTAGTCAATTTTATGGAGAATTCACAAATTAAATAATTCAAAATGAAATAAACAAAAATTAAATTGTTTCAAAAAAAATGGTTTGAGATACGTCTCAGGAGTGGAAACTCCTTACTCAGCTATCTTTTACCAATTTCACCTTTTTAGTCAAAATAAAAACGCAAAAACGCAAAATATTTTTGTAATTTTTGAAAAATTTTCAAATTTTTTTTTTTGTATTTTTCGAAAAATTTAGGACTAAAAATAAAAATAATACACAAACTAAAAATAAGGTACTGATCAACTAATTCTCTCCCCCAAACCTAAATGAGACATTGTCCCCAATGTCTTAAACAGTAGAAGAAGAGTTTAGAAGATAATACCTGGTTAGCCAAAATTCTACAGGAATTTAAAGGTTAAGATCCAGATTAATCCGACGCCTCTTACCACGATCGTCTTCGGACCAATTTATCTTTGAAAGGACAGGGTCAACTTGTGGTTCATAGGCTAAAAGTTGGTCTATTAGATCCGGAGCAGTTCTGGCAGTAAAGAGGAGTTCTTTTAAAGGTTTTGACACGAACCCATTTCTTCGGGCATCATCAAGAAACACACACAGAAAATCATAAAATCCATCAACGTTCTACAGTCCAAGCGGTTTCTGGTGTATGTTCATGTTCGCCCAAGATAGTACTATAAAAATTTCCTCCAATGTGCCCAAGCCACCTGACAAAGCAATAAAAGCATCAACACGGTTAATCATTTCTACCAGTCGTTCAGACATACCTGGCACGATCAGTTCCTCTCCGTTTATGGTTCAATAAGATTTTCTTCTGTCAAGGATTTTGGGATGATTCCCAAAACATGTCTGCCTCCTTCTTGTACGGCCTTTGAAATGATCCCCATAAGTCCAAGATTGCCTCCACCATATACTAAGTGCATATTGATCGATCAATATTTTAAAGTATAAAATAATAAAATGGTAAAATACATATAATAATAGATAATAATAATTTTTTTTAACAGGATAGAGTTTTGATAGGTTTAATTAGAACATAAAAATGATAATAATATATTCCATGAAAGGGTTTTAATCGTTTCCAAAAGAAATGATAAGGAGACTAAAACATGATTAATTATCATCAAAATGATAAATTAAACTAAAATAAAATTAAAAAATATCAAAATTATTACCATTTTGATGGTGTTTTTTTCCCCCTCTTTTAGTCTTTTTTGCTCTATATCATTGGTCGTTTCCAATAATCAATGTACATCATTAGTATCTCCAAAGAGCTTGACTTGATGATGTAGTGCTCAGAATCTCACCTTGAAGTTTTGTGTTTGAATTCAGGGAGTGCGTTTCTTGTAAGAGCCTAAGACAACCGGGATTTTACCTAATATGTTTAAGACTAGAAAAGAAAATTTGACGGTGGAGTTTCCGACGATTAAAAAAAAAATGTACATCATTAGTAAAAGAATTCATCAACTCGGCTTGGGCCCATAGATACAATGAAAAATGGAAAACAGAAACCATTTAGCCAATGAATGAAGCAAAAGTATGGAGGAGGAAACATTGAGATGGACATAGATTTAAAAGTTAAGTATACCCATAATCTCAACTAATTTAATTAATTAATTTCCTAATCTCTTTCACGGTTTGTTTATATATGTTAGTAGCTTACCTCTTTAGGAAATTAAAATCTCTTTCTTCAAAAGTCATTGGGTTAGATAAAAACCAAAAGAAAAACATTAATGAAATGAAACTCTGCTTTAGACTTTAGAGGAATCCTTTTCTTCATTTAAAATGTTTTAAATGAAGAGGGTTTGTTGGCTTATCGATGGCCATATAAAGTTTACATTTATTCTATAGATTCATGCACAAACACAAAAATACAATTTTATCATATATATTGCTAAAGCTTTCTTAGCCGCCTACATATACCCATATTATTATTATTATTATTATTATTATTATTATTCAAACAATAAAATATTGTACCCAATTCATAATGCTCAAATTACAATTAGAGTCTAAAAAATGTCCTCATATAACCATTGTTTTTTTTTCTTTCTTTTTTCGCACATAAAGATTATCTTTATGGCAACGGATCATATATGATACGGCGATATAAATACCTATATCCGATCTATTTAACCAATGGGTATGGAAATTTTATATGTACCTGTAAAAAAAAAAAACATTTAATGAGTAAAAATATAGGGCTTGTAGCAGTTTTGGGGCATGTTGCTCTTCAAAAGAACACAGTGAGGTTGCATTATCTTATTTAGGACTAAATTTTTCATCTCAGAATCCAAGAACCGATAAGTTTTAATTAGTTTTGGCTATCTTACATAATTATGTAAATATTTTATTTAATTTGGGTGCCAATTTATGAACCATATAATATATACACACAAATATAACTAGCAAAATTTTCAACTAAAATGGTGTTGGTTGATCAACATCACATTTAATATTTTTCTTTTTTTCTTATCCCGTTTTCTAAGTCATTTCAGCTACCCACTTTGGCTTGGTGCCTCCTCAACAACTATTATCATAATGTCTTAATCTGTACGGCCCATAATCTAAACGTGCCCTTAATTTAATTTAATTTAACGGCATAGATTAATTCAGGATTTATATTTTATGTTGCATTGTCCTATCAAAACCTTCCCTTATATTTGCAGTAAAGAGCATTCAATGACAAAAATTTCCAAGTTTCTAGGTCAGTGACTTTTAAATTATAACCACCCCAAATTGAATGAAAAAGCGCTTTTCATACAAGTAAATTATAACTACACTACACTACACTACGTATAAAGAAAATTGTTCTGGTTATTAATTAACTATGCATATATAAAAGACTAGCTTCCATTTTTCGACCATCAATATAAGGAATTAAGGATACTCATACTGTTAAGTTAGCTCATAAGTTTGAGAGTTGTTTCCGGTACGAATGGTAATGGGTTGTGATGTCAATATTCGAGTTCGAAAATTATCCCCTTATTCACTCATAATGTACCAGACCCCATGCATGTTTTTGTTTACACGAAAATTTTATCTCTATTTAAATGAGAATGTCAATATCAATATTCGACCCATCCAACTAACGGGTATATAAAATTTTCATCTTACATGCCCATAACGTATCGGGCCTCGTAAGCCCCCATCGCCATGAGAATTTTTGTCATATTTAATTTGCAGTGGTGTGGCCAGACATTGATTTAGTGTGGACATATTTTGATTTTCATATTCTTTATTTAGCGAAGGCAAAGCAAAATGACATCATTAACAAGCCAAAATTTTCATTAATTTGTAAATCAATTCCAAATTCCTCCTTAAGAAATCCCGGAAGAACACTTGAGGGAGAGCAAAAACTCCCCCTTGAGGAGAGTTTTTTTCTAGCATATATATATATATATATTCTTATTCGCGTGTGTACACGCGCAGACCGGAGGTGCAGTCGGAGGGGAATGTGCACTACAACAAAAGAGATATTTAGCGTCAAAATTTTTTTTTGACGATAATAAACCCTTTAGCGTCGGATCCTTGATTCGATGCTAAAGGGTCCACCATTTAACGTCAAAATTTAAATTTGACGCCAAAGAGTGGACCCTTTAGCGTCAAAAAAAATTTCAATGCTAAATGGTGGACCTTCTAGTTTCGAAATGGAAATTTGACGCTAAATGGTGGACATTTTAGCTTCAAAATTTAAATTTGAAACCCTTTAGCGTCAAACCGTTATTTCGACGCTAAAGGTTAATTTTAAATTTTTCGAATTCCCCATTCTAAAATTTGAATTTATCACCTAATAAAATTAAATTTAAATTTTTGATATTTAGCGACGAATTTTCGACTCTAAAAGTCAAATACTTTGACTCTAAAGGATAAATTTAAATTTTTCGAATTCCCGCTTTCTAAAATTTGAATTTATCCCCTAATAAAAATAGATTTAAAATTTTGACATTTAGCGATGAAATTTCGATGCTAAAGTCAAATAATTCGACGCTAAAGGGTAAAATTAAATTTTTCGAATTCCCGCTTTTTAAAATTTCAATTTATCCTCTAATACAATTAGATTTAAAATTTTTGACATTCAGCGAAGAATTTTCGACGCTAAAGATCAAAATTTTGGCGAAAATAATTTCTGCTATTTAAGAACATTTAGCGACAAAAGCCTATTTTGTCGCTAAATGTTATTTTTTTCCTATAAATTCATTTACTCTTTCATTTCTCATATTGTCACTTTCTTTCTCTCATACTCTTATATCCTCTCTAAAATTATTTTTTCCTCAAGTGTGTTTGATTTTTTGTATTTTATATTAACATCTAATTTATTTATTTATTTTTTGTAGGGGAATATGAAGATGAAGAAATGGTGAAAATGAAGATAGTGAAGAAAATGAAAAATAAATGAAAGTGAAGATGAAAAATATGAAAGTGAAGATGGAGAAAATATATAGAAAATTATATTTTATTATTTTATTTATTATTATATATATATTTTTTGTGATAAATTTTGTAATTTTATTTTTATATCAATAAAAATATCATTATTATAATTTTTAATAACTAATTCGTAATAATTTTTATAACAAATTTAATTACTTTTACAATGAAATTGGTCTGCAATTATTTTATAATAATAATTTTCTTATACCCTTTAGCATCGAAATATTCGACGCTAAAAGTAATAAAAGCATATATATTTTTTAATATTATATCACCTTTAACGTTGAAATATTCGACGTTAAAGGTCAACCCTTAGGCGTCGAAAATATTTGTCGCCAAATACGTGCTTTAGTGTCGAAAATTACAATTTATCGTCGAAATATTTTTGACCCAAAGTATTGTACTTTAGCGTCGAAAATATTTTATTTCGACGCTAATAACCTTTAGCGTCAAAATTTGTATTTTAGTCCATATTTTTCGACGCTAAAGCCCTTATTTTTTTGAAGTGGTGAAATTGGCCAGAGGGAGTTGGAGGGTTCGGGGTTCCCTTCGAGGAACCCCAAGGCAGAGAGTTATTGAGTTAATGTGTTCTTGAGTTAGGATTCCTGAGTTGTTAGATGATTCAATTAGGAGTTTAGAACGAGTTCTAAACTTGTTGTATTGAAATTTTTTGTAAAAAAAAAAAAAAAATCCATCTTCACGAGAAATTAATTATTATTCGTTTATATATATATATATATATATATAGTTTAAGATATATTCTGATCAGCCGATATATAAATATTTCCTTGACAAAGAAAACATTAGGCGATTAGTTTAATCATACCCTGATGAGTTGAGAGTGGTATAAACATATATATTTAATACAATATCTATTTTCATCGGATTATTCTCTTAACAAAAGAAAAGTCAGCATATGAGTTTGATCATACGGGTCACGATTTTTTTTTTTTTTTAAATCATTAAAAATCCCGCCGTTAAATTATTCATTTCGGGTTTAAACGGAGTAAGTAAAATTTTTCGATTGTCTCAAACTCTTATAAAAACGCACTCTCTAAATTCAAAATCAGGACCTCAAAATCAGATCTTGAACCCTACATCACTAAACTACCATTCTTGAGGACATACGGTCACGATTTGTCATTGGGACTATCATATAAATAGAGATACATGTATGTAACGGTACAATTCAAATGATCAGCAATACTATTAATTAATTGTTTTCCTATGAATAGTTGTGAGAATGAATTTGTTCAAATCGAGAATAATAAATTAATTACTGAACTAGGTCCCCACATACTCACCTTAATTATAATTGTGTGCCCTTCATTGGATAAGCTTTTTAATTATTTTATTGTCACCCAATCAAAAACATAGAGCTATATATATATAATATAATATATCTCTAATATTTTATTAATTATTCATCCAAGCCAAGCACACCATTATATAAACAACTAACAATAATCCCATTCGCTATTATTATTATTATTCAGTGGTTGGTTTCTGCAGAATAAGTTGTTTTTGTGTTTGTGTTATATTTGATGAGAATGGGCAGGAAATGCTCACATTGTGGAAACACAGGCCACAATTCAAGAACCTGCAGCTTTCAAAATAATCTGAAAAGCAGAAGCACTACTTCTCTTGAAGGAGGAGGGCTTAAGCTTTTTGGTGTACGGCTTGCTTTATCTTCAAATTCATCTTCTCTGCTGCCACTGACAAAGAGTCTTAGCACAGATTGCTTTCCAGTATCATCATCATCATCTTCTTCACCTTCTTCATCAACTTGTCTCAGTCTCACCCATAAAGTCTCCAATGGTTATATCTCTGATGGCCTCATTTCACCTGCCCAACCCCACAAAAAGGGTTAGTATTATTTGGGGAAATGGTCATTTTCAGTAATGGTTACACATACTGATCATTTTTTAAGCAAATTTAAAGAGATTATATGACTATTTCTGAAACAATAAGAGGGTATTTAAATATATATATATTAGAACAAACCTTATGGATCTAGATGTTCTTTTCTCTACATTGGACTAAATTAATCGTTTTCCTTTTTTAATGATTGGTGAATATTCAGGAGTGCCATGGACTGAAGAGGAACACAGGGTGTTTCTAATAGGACTAGAAAAGCTAGGCAAGGGTGACTGGAGAGGCATCTCCAAGAAATTTGTTACCACAAGAACTCCAACACAAGTAGCTAGTCATGCACAAAAATATTTTCTCAGACAGAAATGCCACATCAAAAGAAAACGCCGCCCCAGTATCTTTGATGTAATTATAATAATGATACCGCCTCGTCTTTTTGTATTATTATTTAAGTTTTTTAGTGAAGCAAATTTATCTAACATTAATCTTTTTCTAACTTGTTATATATATATATATATATCTAGCAGGTGGGAAGGGATAATAAATTCTCAAATAAATTGCTTCTTCATCCTCAAATTAAGCCGAGTGAGCCTTCAAATCTTAGTGGGTTTGTATTGAAGGCAACAAAGGCTAATACCCCAAGTAATGGAAACAAAATATGTGATTCTGATTTGGCTTCGACTTACAACAATTCAATGCCTAAATGGTTCAACTTTCAGACTGCAGCTTCTTTAAATTTAAAAATTCTGAGAGCTGCAAGTGCACCACCACCTGATTTGGAGCTTTCACTGGCAGCTCCGACGCCGTTGGATCAAAGGAAATTATGTATGCGTGATCTTCTGATCGGAGCTATTAGTGTAACATGAAAATTTTATTATATATATGATACAGGTCGAAGAACATGTACTGTGTGTACATCCCATCTCTGGTGATATTTATGTAGAATTTGAACGTTTTAAATTCTGATTAATTAGATAATGTACGTACGATGATGGCTGTTTCGTATAATCCAGCTTGTATCTTCATGTATTATCAAAAGTATGGTTATTATTGTCAAAAACAATTGCTACCTTTTGATAATGGTGGAAACCACCAAACCTATTTTAAGTGGAGGATCTTGTTGATTTTTTTGGTGCAAGTCTTTAAGGAGTGCTTGTTTTTCCTTGATTTATGGAGCAAAACTACAAGTTTGCTTTAGGTGCATTTATTAGTTTGTTGTAATAGTGAGTTTGAGTTTCACTATAAATAGAGAGCTCATTTGAGAGCTTAAACCATCTTCAACAAGAAACTTCAAGTAAGAGACCTTATAGTGTAAGCTCTAAGTAAGAGAGCTTATAGAGTGTAGTTAGTGTGTGATATTTTTTATACAAGTTTTATAGTATTGTAAATTATGTTCTTGTAGTAATAGAGAGTATTTATTCGAAAAATTGGGTTTCGGGAAAGTTCTCAAAAATCAATTTTGAGCATAGCATCAGTTTGTTCATGTCGAGACGAACACGGTGTTATTTTCCGACAATCAAATGGAGACTGGAACAGCCCACACGCGTGCCACGCGCCGCCACGCCATGCGTCTGCTAGAGCTTGAAGATGTTGACGTGTCCAACACGTCAACACACATCAACGCACAGTCAGCAACACGTAAGCGATGAGTCATCGACCACGTCAGCGAACAGTCAGCGCCACGTCAACACACAATCAACAGCCACATCAATAAGGTGTTTGACACGTCAACTGCCACATTATCGACCTGTGTTTGCCACGTCATCGGCCACGTCAGCAAAGTCGATCCCATTTTTGCCACGTCATCAGGCACGTGTCAACATACCTGGTAAATTCTATTCTTGCAGTAATATAAAATATTTATTTTTCCTCACAAAACACTCTTCAGTAATCAAATAATCACAACATATTTTACCCCTTGTAAGTTGTAATTATGAATTTTTCCTACGACTGCTAATCGATTTTTTTATCCCATATTTAACTCTTGTGTTTAAACATGTAGAGGGGCAGAGGAAGGATTAAATTTTAGAACGACTATATTTTTATTTCATTTTTTTTATTGTAAAAGATACTTGTTAAGTTTTGTTGTATTAGATGCATGGAGTCGAATGGAGTTGGCAATATCCGTATTTGAATTCGTGTTCTTAATTAATTCAAAAGGCGGTTAAAATTATAAAAAATCTAAATTATGTAGTTATGTTCCGCACTAGATCCAAACTCAACCGCTTAACCAAGTCTCTGTTTCATTACCTGCAAAGGAATATATATATGTATATATATATAGCCATGGGCTCTTAGGTTCGACTCCATGCTTAGCAGGAACTCAAAAATATTCTCTTCATATTTGTCGGAGTAGAATTTCTCCTTATATTTGAATAGGAATATATCTCGTCTTTAGTAGACGTATATTCTGGGTTTCTGAGTGTGCTATAAAATATTTATATTCAATATCTCAATAAATTTCAGATTATATATATTTAAATTTGTAGTGTACTCAATAATTATATATATATATATATATAAATATGGTATCAACAAGGCTAGTTATGTTCCTGCCCACTAAGGTTGGTCCAAATAGAAATATGTGATACTGGCGCATGCACTCACGATAATGGCATGGTTTGTTTCAATTTTCTACATAGATTGATAATTTTTATTATTTTTAAATATATAGCTCAAATGTTAAGCCAGGCCAAGGTCCACAAGATGCTGCAAAAAGCCCATATAAATATTTCGTTCCATTTTAACTGTATTTTCCACCCTTGAAGTTGGTCAAGATCATACCTTCTTTTTTTGTTAGAGAAACTATTTAACCAAAATCTTAAGTTGATTGGTAAGTGCTCAAAGAGTTTAAGCAGATCATTTAGGATTCAATAATAGCATTTGAATGTGTATTTCTGCTACCTCAAATATTTACAAGATACATTTATCCGTTTTAGGAGGTTTTGGAATTTATACAATCCTGCATGATTTTATTCTCGTAGAAAACTTACCACATGAGATGTGATCTTAGGTATGCACGATTACGTCTCCTAGACGTGGGGTTCGTAGAAAAATTGGACTTAAATTTTAAATAATCCATCCACATGACCCCCCCCCCCCCCCCCCCCCCAGTATCATGATTTCAGTTGTGTGAGAAATAGAGGGTTTCAAAACTTGTAATGATTTGAGGGAGAAAATTGGTGCAGAAGCTATTGATTCACAGGCAACAGTGGGACTGGGAGGGTTAAATATTCAAGAAATGTAAATTAAGCCAATTGGGCTCTGAGTGTTCAGGCAGGCAGCTACCCCCAATAAAATAATCAACTGCACAGATATTCATGTTTTATGTATATATTATTTGAATAAATTGACAAAAAGATAACCTAACTTTTGATCAATTGCTGGGATTCGCCCCCTTCCTTGCTGCTACAAGTAACCACTCAGACTAAGCAATGCAGTTTCCAATACTTACTTTATATATATATATATATATAACAATAACAACAACAACAAAAATCTAAACACTTTTTTTTCTTCTCTCTCCCTCATCGGCTTTAATCAAAATTATTTGTCAGAACTCAGAACTGATACCACCATTTCATTGTTTTTCCTTTTTTTTGCTTCTCTTTATTTGACCCTTTCTATGACATTGTAATTAGGCAACTGCTCTCTTTCAAAGCCAAGACAAAATTTTGGAAGAAAATCTTAAATTTCGGTAATTATTCAGAATTTCATATTATTTAATATGAGATTTTGGTTGATTTTTTATTTTGATTTTAAAAAACGAATCAAGATTTAAGCGATTTTTCAATCCCACGTTCATGATGTGTTTTCAAATCTCATAAAAAATTTCACCTAAAATTTCGATGGTGATTCTTTTATTAAAATGAATTTTGTTTTTTTTTCTTTAGAGGGAAAACTAAATAAAAAAAAAACTTGTTGACGGTTATTTTTCGTTTCAAGTGTAATTCGAGAAAGATTACTTCTCGAACAAATTTCCCTTAAGCAGTAAATTTGTTTGGTTAGTTAGGAACCAAAACAAACTTGACAAACAAACAAGAAATCACACAGGTAAAATAAAGGATTTAACGTGGTTTGGCGGAATGGACCCAACCTACGTTCACGGATGCAAAGGAAATAAAATCTTTTATTACCACATCAGGTCAGACCGACCTCATTATCTCTCACTTACACTAAGTTTTCTCTCTCTTTTTTACAAGTTGTGTAAATGCTCAAAAGTGCTCCAAAAAGAAGAACAACCATTCCATCAGAGTATTCAACTCATTTATATAGCGTGTCTAGATCCATTATTTCACCAATTCGTGTAGTCAGCCACGTTATTCTGCTATCATTACCTAGACTCATTTCCCCAATCACTCTACAAATAGTAGCTTTCTCGTCTGACACAACCACTTCATGTCATCTGAACCTCATTAATTCACTTTTTTTTCCGGTAACTGCTACACACTCTGCTCATGTGTCAACTTGTATTTCAATCATTCAGGCAGTTTCGTGGGTCAGTGAATAAGCTAGAGGTGGTAACGGTTCGGTTCCACAAGTGTGGAACCAGAACCGAACCGGAATCGGAACCGAACCGTACGGTTCCAGTTTCTTTTTTTTTTTTTTTACTTTTTTGAAAATAAAAAAATTGAGATTTAAACATTAATTGGGGATTAGGATTCGTGTTGGACCCTTACGGTTCCAAGAGGAACCTTACGAAACCGGTCAGGTTCCGGTTCGGTTCCGGAACCGAAACCGGTTAGAACCGGAACCGTCCGGTTTCGACCAGTTCGGTTCTGGTTCCGAACCGGAACCTTGGCCACCTCTACCTGAGGCCATTTTCCATCCCATCAGCCGTTGGCCTACTCATATCTCGTCAGCTCTGGGAGGCTCAAACTTATATTTATGGCTTACGTCGTTCGTACGCGAGCATAATGCTACAACTCCGACCTACATCATCTGGTCGGTACAACCAAAACAAATGACGTTCTTCCTTGCATCTGTTAACAGGTCGAGTCGTAGAGATGCATTCACTTTCCCCATTTTCTCTCCAAAAAAGGTCAATACAACATTAAGCTTTTGGCCGCTTTAGTTATGGGCATGTAGAAATATTGAGAAATAATTTACCTTGATAAAAGTCTGAACTATTATGATTTTCTTTTAGCTTGCATCCCCTTCCTATGTGACCGTGCCTCAGTTGGCTTACTCCAAATCTCACTCTCATTGTTACAAGTACAAAACATATATCCTAACGACCTTGGGTCTGTCTTCAGCTGTGCCTTGGGCTTTGGTCCTTCTCATCAGGTCAGTGCCAAAAATCGAATCTGATCCTTCTAGTCATTTGTTCTGACTTCTCATCCTTACGAAGATCTTGGACTTTCATCTGTTAAGTGCCAAAAAATTCATTATACCCATCTTCAGGCTTCACGGTTCTTCGGGGCCAAAAATCACCATCAACGTCTGTTCTCTAGTTCTCTGTATCATTGAGTTGATGAGTTGATACCGGGAACTATAATAAGATGGTGATTCCTTCTCATGTTGATGCTCAATCTTGACCAAGCCGATAATCTCAAGTCTGCCTCACCTCATAACAAGTACTATGGATGAGGAAAATCGATTTTGGTTCTGATTCCGCATGGAATCGGAACCTATATGAAAAATCGGTTCCTAACTAAGTGGAACCGGAACCTACCCAATTAAATAAGGTACCATATTATTCAGTTCTAATTCGGTTCCAGTATGGTTCCAGTCCGCTCTAAATTATCCTATTTTAAAATATTTTAATGAGAACTATATTTTGATACGAGTTCGTAGGAAAAAATAGGGACCAAATCAGAGTCCGGAAGCTCAAGAACGAAGAAAATGAAGTTTTAGTACTCATAAGCCCTCGGTGTCACGACACAGAAGTTAAGAGTCGCGACGCTCCCTACACTGGGAGGCAACTACATGAGCTGAACGTCCCGGCGTCGCGTCGCGACGCTCGAATGTCTGATGCTCAATGTCGCGACGCTCCCCTGGGTAGAAACCTATTATATATTAGGTTCTAGAAACATATTCTATGGTCCGGTTCTGAGCAGTTTGGAACCGAAACCGGACCTATTACAACCTGTTCTGGTTCCAAACCAGGAAAATCGGTCTGGTTCCAATCAGTTCCGGGTAGAACAGAAACCGATGCTCACCCCTAACAAGTACCGCAACTGCAAGCTTCATTTCCGCTTCTCGTGAAAATCAACATCGAGTTCACAACCCAGATCTAGTACATCTGCTTCTGATCCATAACTTGGTCATCTCTTCCAAGGCTTTCTCGGACTAAAGAAGTCGACTTGGATGATCTGCAATGACCTGCGAAATAAAAATAAATTACGAGGAAAAGCTTCATTCCTCAGGGCTATCATATAGCAATAGGACATCAGTGAAACGTAACACAACCCCGAGCCGATTTGACAAAGAAAGTCCTTGGGGGATAAACCGACCCCAAGCCATCTAAGTCGACTACAAGAGAATGACCTCTATTTGCGCTAGCACACATCAATAGGGCCTCGGTGGTACGTAACTCATCCCCGAGCCAATCTGACAAAGATAGGCCTTGGGAGAAAGACCGACCTCATGACATCTAAGTCGGCCGCAAGGGAATGATCTCACATTGCGTCAGCACACATCAATAAGGCCTCGGATGGACGTAACCCAGCCCCGAGCCTATTGACCGGCGTAAACACACACGTATAACGCAAGCACACGTATCGTTCAAGTAGTATAAAAATATCGATCCCACGAGGACTTAATATCTAATCTATTAATTTTATGAGGTCAAATAATTACTAGTATCTAACAGGTTGTTTGATTGATTTGAAATGGTGACGATTCTAAATTTAAAAACAAGTAAATAAAATTATTCGAAAGTAGGTTTTAAGAAAATTCAATATTAAAAACTATCTAGGGTTGTGATTTCTTCCAATATCATTTTAAAGATGAAGTGGTTATCTTAAAGTTGGGTAATATATTGATTTATTAACCTGGAATACTAAATTATGTGTAAACCTCTGTCGATGGTCAGACACAAATACCCAGTTTAACCCAATTGAACCATATGTCTATGTCAACCAAATTATCTAGATTCATTAAGTTTAAGTTCCAATTATGGCTACCCCCGCCCGACAGGTATATGTCTATCCTGTAAGGAAATCTATTAAAGGGTTATCTATCCTCAAGGAAGATCGTGGACTATTGAGTCTAAGGTCTTAAACTTAAAATCTCTATGTCTAGTTCATTTTAAGTTTCCCAGTTCAATTTTATTAATGGCCAGTTAATGAAAAAGCATTAAGATTAAGACTCAATAAATAAATCTTTATATTACCCATGCTATAATCTAACCCCTTATAAACCGGTGATATTAGATTTCATCACAACCCCAGATAACTGGCTTAGTTACGACACATATTTACGGGTAGTAAAAAAAACTTAAATAAAATAAGACATAAAATAAAATACTGAAAATTAAATAATGAAAATTAAATGCTTAAAAGTAAATACTGAAAGTAAATGCTGAAATTAAATACTGAAAATTAAATGCTGAAAAGTAAATGCTGAAAAGTAAATTGCTGAAAAGTAAATTGCTGAAAGTAAATTACTTAAAGTAAATTGCTGAAAGTAAATTGCTGAAAGTAAATTGCTGAAAAGTAAATGCTGAAAATTAAAGAAAGAAAAGTATTGTGCGTAAAAGTAAATTGCGGAAAGTAAAAACTGAAAAGTAAAGAAAAGAAAGTGTGAAAGCGGAAATTAATTACTGAAAGCTGTAAATAAACAAACAAGATACAATCTTCTTAGTATTCTTAAGGAATTCCTTAGAAGAAAGTATGAATTTTACAAATGAAATGGCTTGGTATTTATAGGCAAAATTTTGCCTCCATCAAATCATCCACCAAATCAATTATTAATTGCTCCACTAATTGCTCCACTAATTGATCCACCAAATCCATTATTAATTACTCCACTAATCTCTTATCATGTTTGGTGATGATTTGATAATTTTTATTATTTATTTATTTATTTATTTTTTGCTTTGAAAATGATTGAAAATGACTTTAATAATTACACACAACACACTTCTGGATGGTTCATCAATTTCGGGCATGAAATCGTCAGAATTTGAAATTATTTTATCTTTCAAAATTGTATATCTTTGAGTCTTCTTTACTCTGGAACTTGAATCAGCTCAATCCGATATCGGAGTAAAAGGTTATGCCCAAAATACAACAGATGCGCAAAATTGGAATTTCCAAAACTGCACTTCGTTAAAACGCCCTTTCAAGTTTCCAATCTCCAAAATTAAAATATCAAGTTCAATAATTGCCCTTATTTGACCCATATTTCGTCCTAAATGATTTCATTGAGATTCAATATTATTTTATCTGTAAAATAAACTAAAACACATCAAAACATTCATCAAACCCGAGAAACTAAACAAAATATTAAGTAAAATGGGTGGTAAATATTGATATATTTTCCACTCATCACACCCCCAAACCTAACATTTTGCTAGTCCTCGAGCAAAACAATAAAATAAAATACAAGAAACAATTAAAATTAAACTAAGCCACTTTCGTAGGGATCACGGTTGCATTTAGCATATGCAACAAGCCTTTAAACCCATAGGTGTCCCTAGTGGACAAGTTATAGTCTCGTGAGGGCTTACAGCAACGATACCCACAAACGTTTTACAAAAGTAAAAAGGTAGTGAAACTAATGCACACAAAAGCAAAAAGACAAGCGAAAAGAGAATAAAGATGTTAGTGACTAATCAGGTGAAACTTCTACTCCAAGTTACTAGTTGTTTTGTTTCATTCTAAATTACCGAATAAGTAAATTCTCCGATTATTTTTACCATTCTTCATATACACAGCCAACAAAATATTAAACAACTCATTTTTGCCCACAACAGTCATAAGTGCAGTTGATAAGAGAGTAATATTTTTGTCCTAAAGTTCTATCAAATTTCACACCTTTTTTGCAGCAATGGAATAATTTTTCTGATTTTTTTCTTTGATTTTTCTCTATTTTTTATTTATATACAATATCTTCCATCTATGTAACGAGCTTTGGGCCGGTGGCTCCCAAACCAGTTGGCTTTAGGGCACCAGATGTTAAGACACCCCTACGGACTTAATTACTCAGACTTCAGATATATATATTTTTGCAGCATCTTTGATCCATGTAGAGAGCTTTGGGCCAGTGACTCCCAAACCAGTTGGTTTTAGGGCAGTATGTGTTAAAACACCCTTACAGACTTAATAACTCGGATCTCAGAAGTTTTTTTTTTTTTTTTTACTCCATTGCTTTTTGAGATGTTTCCTCCAATTAAACTAGAGCACTGAATATTACAAACTTTTCAATTTTAGCTCATGTCCGTATGTTTCTATGCATGTTGAAAATACCTGCCAACTGAGCATATGGAGATCCATTTTAGTCAGTTTTATGGAGAATTCACAATTAAATAATTCAAAATGAAATAAACAAAAATTAACTTGTTTCGAAATAGGTTTGAGATACGTCTCAGGAGTGGAAACTCCTTACTCAACTATCTCTTACCAATTCCACCTTTTTAGTCAAAATAAAAACACAAAAACACAAAAAAAAAAAATTGGAATTTTTGAAAAAAATTGTAATTTTTGAAAAAAATTCAATTTTTTTGTATTTTTCGAAAAATTTTGGACTAAAAATAAAAATAACACACAAACTAAAAACAAGGTACTGATCAACTAATTCCCTCCCCCAAACCTAAATGAGACATTGTCCCCAATGTCTTAAACAGTAAAAGGAGAGTTAAGAAGGTCGTACCTGGTTAGCTGAAAATCTACAGGAAATTAAAGGTTAAGATCCAGATTAATCCGACGCCTCTTACCACGATCGTCCTCGGACCAATTTATCTTTGAAATGATAGGGTCAACTCGTAGTTCATAGGCTATGAGTTGGTCTATTAGATCCGGAGCAGTTCTGGCTGTAAAGAGAAGTTCTTTTAAAGGTTTTGACACAACCCATTTCTCCGAGCATCATCAAGAAACACACAAAGAAAATCATAAAATCCATCAACGTTGAGCAGTCCAATTGGTTTCTGGTGTATGTTCAGGTTCGTCCAAGATAGCACAATAAAAATTTCCTCCAATGTACCCAAGCCACCTGGCAAAGCAATAAAAGCATCAGCACGGTTAATTATTTCTACCAAACGTTCAGACATACCTGGCACGATCATTCCTCTATGTTTGATGGTTCAATAAGATTTGCTTCTGCCAAGGGTTTTGGGATGATTCCCAAAACGTGACTGCCTCCTCCTGTACAGCTTTTGAAATGATCCCTATAAGTCCAAGATTACCTCCGCCATATACTAAGTGCATATTCCTTGCAGCTAAGACTCGACATAATTCTTGTGCTGCTTCTACGTATTGTGGCTTAACACCAACACTACTACCGCAAAACACACAGATGTTCTCAATTCGTCTTCTTGAAGTGGCTCCCATTTTTATATGTATTTCTTTCTCAACTCTGGATGCCTTCAAAAGTGCAATGACGGGCTGAATTTATAGTACCTTTAATCATCAGTAATCCCATCCGTTCCAAGCGAGCTTTGTAAACTTTCATCAGAGATTTTTGAGGGAGGGAAGGAAATTGCTTGCGAAGATTTGCGAGAGTTTCTTCCATCTTGAAATGACTAAACCTGTAAAAATTAAAAACATAAAAAATAAAACACATCAGATCACAATATATACAAAAATTGCATGGGTTGCCTCCCTGCTAGCGCTAAGTTTAGAGTCGTCAGCCAGACTTGACTTCTCGAACGTTAAGCTGGATCTGAAAGTGTAACACTTTCTTTTTGTCGCTCAAATGATTCTCCCTAGTAGTGCTTGACACGCTTGTTTTTAACCTTGAAAGTATTGTTGGAGTCAGGATCATGTATCTCAACGGCTCTATTTGGTAAAACTTTGGTGATCACAAATAGACCTGACCACCGTAATTTTGGCTTCCATGGGAAGAATTTCACCCTTGATTTGTTTAACAGTACCTTTTGCCCTGGTTCCAGTTGTATGCGCACTAACTTCTCATCATGTCTTTTCTTGCCATTTTCTTTGTACAATTTGGCATCCTCAAAAGGTTGATTGTGAAATTCCTCCAATTCGTTGAGATGGTGGAACTTTTTCTCTTCTGTTGCTTGTAGTGAAAGAATTGGCTTCTTCATTACAAAAGACGCTTTATCTTTAGGCTCCACAGACAATTGACATGTTTTAAGTTTGTCAATAGAACTTTGCATTGCATCAGAGTTCTGAACGGTACTATGTATCACATCAAGTTTGAAACATTCCTCATTCTTTTCATCATCTGGGAAATTCATGGCCTTGAAAACATTGAATGTTACTTCTTGGTCCTGTACCCTCATGGTTAGTTCTCCTTTTTGTACATCAATAATGGTTCGACCTGTAGCCAAGAATGGTCTCCCGAGAATGATCGGCACGTCTTCGTCTTCCTCTATATCAAGGACAATAAAATCTGCTGGGAAAATGAATTTGTCAACCTTGACCAGCACATCCTCAACTACGCCTCTTGGAAATACGAGCGTTCTATCAGTAAGTTGTAGAGAGACTGAAGTTGGCATTATTTCTCCAATCTGTAATTTCCTGAAAATAGAAAAATGCATCAAGTTAACACTCGCACCTAAATCACACAGAGCCTTACCGAAGTCATGTTCTCCTATGGTGCAAGGAACAGTGAAACTGCCAGGATCTTTCAACTTTGGGGGAAGTTTCCTCTGAATGATAGCGCTGCATTCTTTTGATAATGCTACTGTCTCGTAATCTCCCAATCTCCACTTTCGTGAAAGAATGTCTTTCATGAATTTGGCATAGCTGGGCATTTGTTCCAACGTTTCTGCAAATGGAATGTTGATATGCAGCTTTTTGAAGATTTCCAGGAACCGAGAAAACTGCTTGTCCAATTTGTTCTTCTGAAGACGTTGAGGAAAAGATGGAGGTGGAATGATCTGTTCTTTTTCCTTTGCTTCTTTTTCCTCAATTTGTTGCTTTGTTTCTTTTGGAACTTCCTCAGCAGCTGTTTTGGCTCCAACATCTTTGTTGATTTCAGTACCGCTTTTTAATATGATGGCATGACATTGCTCTTTCCCCATGTTCCTTGGATTTGGCTCTGTGTTTCTAGGAAGGGTACCTGGCGGTCTGTAACTCTGAGCATTTGCTAGTTGTCCAATTTGATTCTCCAGTGCTTTAATAGAAGCAGATTGACTTTGAATTAATGCTGCTTGGGATTGAAACATAGCATCATATCTTGCTGCTTGAGATTGAAACATAGTATCATATCTTGCTGCTTGAGAGTCATGTTTTGCTTCTATCTTTTTCAAGTAGGTCAACACTTCTGTTATTCCTGGTTCATTTGCTTGTTCCTGGACTTTGTTCTGTTGTTGGAATTCAGGTGGTGGATAGTTCTGCTGTTGGCCTAAATTGTTGCTCCATGAAAAATTGGGATGATTCCTCCACCCTGGGTTGTAGGTGTTGGAATATGGATTGTTCCCCTGTCTGTTGAAATTATTGACATAATTCACCGTTTCTTTATGTTGGTTGAAAGATTATGACTCAGGTGCTCCTCCAAATGGTGAACTTGTGGATCCACCATTAACTTTTATATTAAGAGTTTCCAGATTTTTGCAAATCACATCCAACTTGGAATTCAGTGCTGTGTTGGTTCCAACTTCATAAATTCCTCCTTTTTGTTGGCCATAAACAATTGTTGTTGGCCATTTCTTCGATTAGGTCTCAGGCTTCATCTTCTCCTTTTGCCATTAAAGCTCCTCCAGCAGCAGCATCAATTATGGTTCTCTTTATTCCAAAAAGTCCATTATAGAATGTTTGGACTTGAAGCCATTTTGGAATTTCATGGTGAGGACATTTCCGGAGCAAATATTTGTACCTTTCCCAAGCTTCGCAGAGGGATTCTGAATCTTGTTGTACAAAGGATGTGATGTCATTCCTTAGCTTTCCGGTTCTGGCTGGTGGAAAGTACTTTGCAAGAAATTTGGTGGCTAAAGTGTTACAAGTTGTGATAGAACCTGCTGGTAGTGAATGTAGTCAAGCTTTAGCTCTGTCTTTCAGGGAATATGGAAAAACTCACAGTATCATTGCTTCTTTTGATGCTCTGTTGTAGTTGAAAGTACCGCAAACTTCCAGGAAGTTACTGATGTGGGCATTAGGATCTTCAGTTGCATTCCCCCCGAACTGAACTGACTGCTGAATCATCTGAATGCATGTTTTGATGTCACACACATTTGTTGGTAAGGGAGGAAGTACAATACAGGAAATGAGTCTGTCAACCACCGGAATGGTTCTGTCTCGAATGGGAATTGGTGGTGCAACCTCCAACGGTTCAGGTTCCATGTTAATGATTGCTTCTTGGCCTTCTCGTCTTTCCCTTCTCAATTGTCTGATGGTTCTTTCAATTTCTGGGTCAAGCGGTCAGAGTTCAAAGCTTTTGGTTCGTCTCATGTACTTTCTGAGAACCTGAAACACAAGAAAACAAAAACAATAAGTAAAAAGAAATTATATACAAGTAACTTGACCGGCGTAAACACACACGTATAACGCAAGCGCACGTATCGTTCAAGTAGTATAAAAATATCGATCCCACGAGGACTTAATATCTAATCTATTAATTTTATGAGGTCAAATGATTACTAAAATCTAACAAGTTGTTTGATTGATTTGAAATGGTGACGATTCTAAATTTAAAAACAAGTAAATAAAATTATTCGAAAGTAGATTTTAAGAAAATTCAATATTAAAAACTATCTAGGGTTGTGATTTCTTCCAATATCATTTTAAAGATGAAGTGGTTATCTTAAAGTTGGGTAATATATGATTTATTAACCTGGAACACTAAATTATGTGTAAGCCTCTGCCGATGGTCAGACACAAATACCCAGTTTAACCCAATTGAACCATATGTCTATGTCAACCAAATTATCTGGATTCATTAAGTTTAAGTTTCAATTATGGCTACCCCCGCCCGACAGGTATATTCCTATCCTGTAAGGAAATCTATTAAAGGGTTATCTATCCTCAAGGAAGATCGTGGGCTATTGAGTCTAAGGCTGAAACCTAAAATCTCTATGTCTAGTTCATTTTAGATTTACCAGATCAATTTTATTAATGGCCAGTTAATGAAAAAGCATTAAGATTAAGACTCAATAAATAAATCTTTATAATACCCAAACTATAATCTAACCCCTTATAAAACGGTGATATTAAAAGTCATCACAACCCCAGATAACTAATTTAGTTACAACACATAACTAGGGCTAGTAAAAACTTGAAAATAAAAGACATAAAGTAAAAATGTGGTAAAGTAAATACTGAAAAGTAAATTACAATAAAATAAAATGCTAAGGTAAAATGAATTACTTTTACTACTACTAATTTAGATATCTCCCATAATATAATATATAAACTTGTGTTAACATTACCAACCAGCCATATAGGCGGTATCCTAATTAAGTCAAATTAAGTCCAACCAGCCATTAAGGCGGTAAAAAGATTTGTCCATGAACCTGCCATATAGGCGGTAAGAAAGTTTAATTACCAACCGACTATTCACAAAACTCAAGAAACTATACAAAATATTAGGTCAAATGAGTGGGAAATAGTGATATAATTACCACTCATCACACCCTCAAACCTAACATTTTGCTAGTCCTCGAGCAAAACATAGAATAACATAAACATCTTTAAAATAAAATTTATCTAAGCCACTTTCATAGGGATCACGGTTGCATTTAGCGTATGCAACAAGCCTTTAAACTCCTAGGTGTCCCTAGTGGACGAGTTGTAGTCTCTTGAGGGTTTACAGCAATGATACCCACAAACATTTTACAAAAGTAAAAAGGTAGTAAAAACTAATGCACACAAAAGCAAAAAGACAAGAGAAAATAGAATAAAGAAGTTAGTGACTAATCAGGTGAAACTTCTACTCCAAGTTACTAGTTGTTTTCTCTCTTTCTAAATTATCGAATAAGTAAATTCTCCTATTGTTTTTACCATTCTTCATATACACAGCCAACAAAGTATTAAACAGCTCATTTTTGCCCACAACAGTCATAAGTGCAGTTGATAATAGAGTAATATTTTTGTCCTAAAGTTTTATCAGAATTCACACCATTTTGTAGGAATGGAATAATTTTTCTGATTTTTCTCTTTGATTTTTGATTTTTTTTTTTTTATATACAATATGTTCCATCTATGTAGCGAGTGTTGGGTCGGTGGCTCCCAAACCAGTTGGCTTTAGGGCACCAGGTGTTAAGACACCTCTACGGATTTAATTACTCAGACTTCTAATATATATATTTTTTGCAACATTCTTGATCCATGTAGCGAGTGTTGGGCCAGTGACTCCCAAACCAGTTGGTTTTAGGGCACTAGGTGTTAAAACACCCTTACAGACTTAATGACTCAGATCTCACACGTTTTTTTTTTACTCCATCACTTTTTGAGATGCTTCCACCAATTAAACTAGAGCACTGAAATTAAAAAACTTTTCAATTTTAGCTCATGTCCGTATGTTCCATGTATATTGATAATACCTGTCAACTGAGCATATGAAAATCCATTTTAGTCAGTTTTATGGAGAATTCACAAATTAAATAAATCAAAAGGAAATAAACAAAAATTAACTTGTTTCGAAAATAGGTTTGAAATACGTCTCAGAGTGAAAACTCCTTACACAGCTATCTCCTACCAATTTCACCTTTTTTAGTCAAAATAAAAACACAAAAACACAAAATATTTTTGTAATTTTGAAAAATTTCATTTTTTTTGTATTTTTCGAAAAATTTTGGACTAAAAATAAAAATAACACACAAACTAAAAAACAAGGTACTGATCAATTGATTCCCTCCCCCAAACCTAAATGAGACATTGTCCCCAATGTCTTAAACAGTAGAAGAAGAGTTTAGAAGATAATACCTGGATAACTGAATTCTACAGGAAATTAAAGGTTAAGATCCAGATTAATCCGTCCCCTCTTACCACGATCGTCCTCAGACCAATTTATCTTTGAAAGGATATGGTCAACTTGTAGTTCATAGGCTAAGATTTGGTCAATTAGATCTGGAGCAGTGACCGGCGTAAACACACACGTATCGTTTAAGTAGTATAAAAATATCGATCCCACGATGACTTAATATCTAAACTATTAATTTTATGAGGTCAAATGATTACTAATATCTAACAAGTTGATCGATTGATTTGAAATGGTGACGATTCTAAATTTTAAAGCAAGTAAACAAATTTGTCGAAAATAGGTTTTAAGAAAATTCAATATTAAAAACTATCTAGGGTTGTGATTTCTTCCAATATCATTTTAAAGATGAAGTGGTTATCTTAAAGTTGGGTAATATATTGATTTATTAACCTGAAACACTAAATTATGTGTAAGCCTATGTCGATGGTCAGACACAAATACCCAGTTTAACCCAATTGAACCATATGTCTATGTCAACCAATTATCTGGATTCATAAGTTTAAGTTTCAATTATGGCTACCCCCGCCCGACAGGTATATTCCTATCCTGTAAGGAAATCTATTAAAGGGTTATCTATCCTCAGGAAGATCGTGGACTATTGAGTCTAAGGTCTTAAACTTAAAATCCCTATGTCTAGTTCATTTTAAGTTTCCCATTTCAATTTTATTAATGGCAGTTAATGAAAAAAGCATTAAGATTAAGACTCAATAAATAAATCTTTATATTACCCAAGCTATAATCTAACCCCTTATAAACCGGTGATATTGGATTTCATCACAACCCCAGATAACTGGCTTAGTTACGACACATATTTACGGGTAGTAAAAAAAAACTTAAATAAAATAAAAGAGCAAAGTAAAATACTGAAAATTAAATACTGAAAAGTAAATGCTGAAAGTAAATGCTGAAATTAAATATTGAAAATTAAATGCTGAAAGTAAATTACTGAAAGTAAATTGCTGAAAGTAATTGCTGAAAGTAAATTGCTGAAAGTAAATTACTGAAAAGTAAAAACTGAAAATTAAAGAAAGAAAAGTACTGTGCGTAAAGTAAATTGCGGAAAGTAAAAACTGAAAAGTAAAGAAAAGAAAGTGCGAAACGAAAATTAATTACTGAAAGCTGTAAATAAACCAACAAGATACAAACTTCTTAGTATTCTTAAGGAATTCCTTAGAAGAAAGTATGAATTTTACAAATGAAATGGCTTGGTATTTATAGGCAAAATTTTGCCTCATCAAATCATCCACCAAATCAATTATTAATTACTCCACTAATTGCTCCACTAATTGCTCACCAAATTCATTATTAATTGCTCCACTAATCTCTTATCATGTTTGGTGATGATTTGATAATATTTATTATTTATTTATTATTTATTTTTTGCTTTGAAAATGATTGAAAGTGACTTTTAATTACACACTACACACTTCTAGATGGTTCATCAATTTCGGGCATGAAATCTTCAGAATTCAAAATTATTTTGTCTTTCAAAGTTGTAGATCTTTGAGTCTTCTTTAATCTGGAACTTGAATCAGCTCAATCCAATATCTGAGTAAAAAGTTATTCCCAAAATACGACAGATGCGCAAAACTGGAATTTCCAAAACTGCACTTCGTCAAAACGCTTTCAAGTTCCAATCTGCAAAATTAAAATATCAAATCCAATAATTGCCCTTATTTGACCCAATATTTCATCCTAAATGATTTCATTGAGACCCGATATTATTTTATCTGCAAAATAAACTAAAACACATCAACATTCATCAAACCCGAGAAACTAAACAAAATTTAAGTTAAAGGGGCGGTAATATTGATATATTTTCCGCTCATCAAGCAGTTCTGGCAAGTAATAGGAGTTCTTTCATATGTTTTGACACGAACCCATTTCTCCGAGCATCATCAAGAAACACACAAATAAAATCATAAAATTCTTCACGTTGTACAGTCCAAGCGGTTTCTGGTGTATGTTCAGGTTCGCCCAAGATAGCACTATAAAAATTTCCTCCAATGTGCCCAAGCCACCTGGCAAAGCAATAAAAGCATCATCACGGTTAATCATTTCTACCAATCGTTCAGACATACCTGGCACGATCAGATCCTCTTCGTTTGATGGTTCAATAAGATTTGCCTCTGCCAAGGGTTTTGGGATGATTCCCAAAACGTGACTGCCTCCTTCCTGTACGGCCTTTGAAACGATCCACATTAGTCCAAGATTGCCTCCGCCATATACTAAGTGCATATTCCTTGCAGCTAAGACTCGACCCAATTCTTGTGCTGCCTCTACGTATTGTGGCTTAGTACCAACACTAGTACCGCAAAACACACAGATATTTTCAACTCGTCTTCTTGAAGTGGCTTCCATGTTTTACTCTGGATGTCTTCAAAAGTGCAATGATGAGTTGAATTTATAACACCTGAAAAAGGAAAGTGAGTAAAATAATAGCACTAGTACCTGCCAAATGACAATTATTAGTTTAACAGTAAAATCGTGATAGTCAAAAATGTCTGGAACTTGTCGGAGAAAAAAAGGAAAACAACAACAGATTATAATTATTAGGAAAAGACAAAGAGATATAATATGTACAAGAAAATTAGCGGCTTGATTGACGTCTATGCGTCAGGGTCAAGCTTCCCATCCAATTTTCTTATAAATTGGCAAACATGGTCTTTTTAGTCAGATTCCCAGACTTAACTGTTGTCTTTCTTATTGAAATTGTGTATGTAATTTGCGAATGGCTATGTGAACATATCCACTGGGATGCGTCTCAAGAGTTTTAGATATATCATCCAAAGACTCATTACTCAAGCCATCCCTAATGAAATTAATCTTATCTTCGCGGTTATCAGACATCATTCCTAAAGAACGACAACGAGTATCACAAAACATACGAGCACATTTATAACAGACACACATTCTTTTGGCTATTCTCTTTTTAGCATAAGTGCTCCTTCCTAAACCAGGCAGATGTGAAATAAAAGAGTCAGAAGACTCACCTGCTAATCGGACCCGTGCTTCAATTACCCAACGAATATCATTAGGAACACCATGGATCGTTAGTAGTCTCATCCGTTCCAAACGAGCTTTGTAAACTTTGATCAGAGATTTTTGAGGGAGAGAATGAAATTGCTTGTAAAGATTTGCGAGAGCTTCTTCCATCGTGAAATGACTTAATCTGTAAAAACTAAACACACAAAATTAAATCACACCAAATCACAATATATACACAAATGCATGGGTTGCCTCTCTGCTAGCGCTAAGTTTAAAGTCGTCGGCTAGACTTGACTTCTCGATCGTTAGGCTGGATCTGAAAGAGTGACACTTTCTTTTTATCGCTCAAATGATTCTCCCCAGTAGTGCTTGACACGCTTGTTTTTTTACCTTGAAAGTTTTGTTGGAGTCAGGATCATGTATCTCAACGGCTCTATCTGGTAAAACTTTGGTGATCACAAATGGACCTGACCACCTTGATTTTGGCTTCCATGGGAAGAATTTCACCCTTGATTTGTTTAACGGTACCTTCTGCCCTGGTTTCAATTGTATGCGCACTAACTTCTCATCATGTCTCTTCTTGGCCTTTTCTTTGTACAATTTGGCATCCTCAAAAGGCTGATTGTGAAATTCCTCCAATTCGTTGAGCTGGTGGAACTTTTTCTCTTATGTTGCTTGTAGTGCAAGAATTGGCTTTTTCAGTGCAAAAGACGCTTTATCTTCAGGCTCCACAGGCAATTGACATGTTTTGTCAATAGAACTTTGCATTGCATTGGAGTTCTGAATGGTACTGTGTATCACATAAATTCTGAAACATTCCTCATTCTTTTCATCATTTGGGAAATTCATGGCCTTGAAAACATTGAATGTTACTTCTTGGTCCTGTACTCTCATGGTTAATTCTCATTTTTATACATCAATAATGGTTCGACCTGTAGCCAAGAATGGTCTCCCGAGGATGATTGGCACGTCTGCATCTTCCTCCATATCAAGGACAATAAAATCTGCTGGGAAAATGAATTTGTCAACCTTGACCAGCACATCCTCAACTACGCCTCTTGGAAATACGAGCGTTCTATCAGCAAGTTGTAGAGAGACTGAAGTGGGCATTGTTTCTCCAATCTGCAGTTTCCTGAAAATAGAAAAAGGCATCAAGTTAACACTTGCACCTAAATCACATAAGCCCTACCAAAGTTATGTTCTCCTATGATGCAAGGAATGGTGAAACTGCCAGGATCTTTCAACTTCGGGGGAAGTTTCCTCTGAATGATGGCGCTGCATTCTTTTATCAATGCTATTGTCTCGTAATCTCCCAATCTCCGTTTTCGTGAAAGAATGTCTTTCATGAATTTTACATAGTTGGGCATTTGTTCCAAGGCTTCTGCAAATGGAATGTTGATGTGCAGTTTTTTGAACACCTCCAGGAAATGAGCAAACTGCTTGTCCAGTTTATTTTTCTGAAGACGCTGAGAAAAATGTGGAGGTGGAGTGATCTGTTCTTTTTCCTTTGCTTTTTTTTCCTCCGTCTGTTACCCTGTTCTTTTTGAACTTCCTCAACGGTTGTTTTGGCTCCAACATCTTTGTTGATTTCAGTACCACTTTTTAACATGATGGCATGACACTGCTCCTTCCCTATGTTCCTTGGATTTGGTTTTGTGTTGCTGGGAAGATTCCCTGGCGGTCTGTAACTTTGAGCATTGGCAAGTTGTCCGATTTGATTCTCCAGTGCTTTGATGGAAGCAAATTGGCTCTGAAAGATAGCATCATATGCTACTTGTTGCTTTTTGAACATCTCTGCAATCCATTCTTTCATTTCTGGTTCTTTTTCATGTTCCTGGCCTTTGTTCTGTTGCTGGAATCCTGGTGGTGGATAGTTCTGTTGTTGGAATCCAGGTGGTGGATTGTTCTTTTATCCTGAATTGTTGCTCCATGAAAAATTAGGATGATTCCTCTATCCTGGGTTGTAGGTGTTGGAAAATGGATTGTTCCTCTGTCTGTTGAAATTATTGACAAAATTCACCGTTTCTTCAAGTTGGTTTGGTTCTGGTGCTCCTCCATATGGTGAACTTGTGGATCCAGTGGTAAGAGTCTCCATGAATTTGCATATTTGATCCAGCTTTGCGTTGACTGCTGTATTGGCTCCACTTTCATAAATTCCCGTAATTCTTTGGATCATGCTCCTTTCTATTGGCCACAAGGAATTGTTGTTGGCCATTTCTTCGATTAGGTCACAGGCTTGATCTTCTCCTTTTGCCATTAAAACTCCTCCAGCAGCAGCATCGATTGTGGTTCTCATTATTCCAGAAAGTCCATTATAGAATGTTTGGACTTGAAGCCATTTTGGAATCTCATGGTGAGGACATTTCCGGAGCAAATCTTTGTACATTTCCCGAGCTTCGTAGAGAGTTTCTGAGTCTTGTTGTAAAAAGGATGTGATGTCATTCCTCAATTTTCCAGTTCTGGCTGGTGGAAAGTACTTTGCAAGAAATTTGGTGGCTAAAATGTTCCAAGTTGTGATAGAACCTGCTGGTAGTGAATGTAGCCAAGCTTTAGCTATGTCCTTCAAGGAGTATGGGAAAATACGCAGTCTCATTGTTTCTTCAGCTTCTCGTTTGTAATTGAAAGTGCCGCAAACTTCCAGGAAGTTGCTGATGTGGGCATTAGGATCTTCAGTTGCATTTCCCCCAAACTGAACTGACTGCTGAATCATCTGAATGCATGTTTTGATATCACTTGCATTTGCTGGTAAGGGAGGAAGTACAATACATGAAATGAGTTTGTCAACCACCGGAATGGTTCTGTCTCGAATGGGAATTGGTAGTGCAACCTCCAAAGGTTCAGGTTCCATGTTGACTAAAGCTTCTTGGCCTTCTCGCCTTTCCCTTCTCAATTGTCTGATAGTTCTTTCAATTTCCGGGTCAAGCGGTCGAAGTTCAAAGCTTCTGGTTCGTCTCATGAAGTTTCTGAGAACCTGAAACACAAGAAAAAAAAATAAGTAAATAGAAAATTAGATACAAGTAAAGGTATCTAACCTTAAAACTAATAGTGAAAGATAAATAAGTCCCCGGCAACGGCGCCAAAAACTTGACCGGCGTAAACACACGTGTATAACGCAAGCGCACGTATCGTTCAAGTAGTATAAAAAGTATTGATCCCACGAGGACTTAATACCTAAGCTATTATTTTATGAGGTCAAATGATTACTAGTATCTAACAGGTTGTTTGATTGATTTGAAATGGTGACGATTCTAAATTTAAACAAGTAAATAAATTTTTTGAAAGTAGGTTTAGAAAATTCAATATTAAAAACTATCTAGGGTTGTGATTTCTTCCAATATCATTTTAAAGATGAAGTGGTTTTTTTATGTTTGTGTAATAAATCGGTTTACTAACCTGGAACACTAAATTATGCGAAAGCCTCTGTCAATGATCAGACGGAAATACCCAGTTTAACCCAATTGAACCATATGTCTATGTCAACCAAATTATCTGGATTCATTAAGTTTAAGTTCCAATTATGGCTACCCTCGCCCGACAGGTATATGTCTATCCTGTAAGGAAATCTATTAAAGGTTATATCCTCAAGGAAGATCGTGGGCTATTAAGTCTAAGGCTGAAACCTAAAATCTCTATGTCTAGTTCATTTTAGATTTACCAGATCAATCTTATTAGTGGCCAATTAGCAAGACGCATTAGGCTTAAGACTTAATAAGTAAGCCTTTAAATTACCCAAACTATAAAATAATCCATTACAAACAGGTGATATTAAAAGTCATCACAACCCCAGATAACTAATTTAGTTACAACACATAACTAGGGCTAGTAAAACTTGAAAATAAAATACATAAAGTAAAAATACTGAAAAGTAATTGCGGTAAAGTAAATTAAATTGCAATAAAATAAAATGCTAAGGTAAAAGGATCAACTTTTACTGCTACTAATTTAGATATCTCTCATAATATAATATATAAACTTGTGATTATTTTACCAACCAGCCATATAGGCGGTAACCTGATTAAGTCAAATTAAGTCCAACCAGCCATAAAGGCGGAACCAAAATAAACCTGCCATATAGGCGGTAAGAAAATTTAATTACCAACCGACCAATCTGGCGGTATCCTTGATTAGTCAGGTTTAAACCAGATTAAAATGAATTACCAACCGACCAATCTGGTGGTATCCTTTTTAAGTCAATTTTAAATAGTGAATATATTATATTAATGAGATTAATCTAAATAGAATAGTAAAAGAATTACCTTTCTTCCTAGCAGGGGGAAGTTACCCCCTCATGGTGAATAGTAAAAACTGTAAAAAATAAAGAAATTAAATTACTATTATTACAAAACGTAATTAAAATTAATTACAAAACTAAAGATTAAAAGAAACTAGATAGAAAACTTCATATTTACATCAGAGAATTCAGAGAGAATGGTACCTCTAAAACTGAAATCTCGAGCTCAATTTATAGACCCCGGTAGGCCTCCAGCATCGCGACACCGAAGCCTTTGGCGTCGCGACGCTAGAACTTTATGGCGTGGCATGCTGAGGGCTTGACACGTGGTGATTCTGGATAAGGAGATAGGCGACACATGGCAAGGCGGCTGAGATATCAATTATTGCGACACGCGCGGCTTTGATTGGTCGGCTAAGATTTTTATCCGCCACGTGTCGATTTCGGATAAGTGAGCCAATAATAGATACTGATGTGGTGCTGACGTGGCGTTGACGTGGCGAAAGGACTGTCGGCACCATAGAATTGCGACACCTGGCACGCTGTGATTGGTTGACGATGACTTGACATTTTGACTCGGTCAACCGGTGATGTGGACGATGACGTGGCTGAAAGTTGGAGTGACACATGGCGACACGTGGCGATGGCAACTGTCGGCACCGTAGGATGATGACACTTGGCACAACGCACTTTAGCAGATCGGCTGTGATGGTGACACGTGGCATGGCGCACGTTAGCAAAGTCAAACTTTTCTCATATTCTGACTTGTAGACCCGGCACACGTTAGCACTGTTCGGCATACGTTAGGCATCTCGACGTCGAAGGCTTGAGCGTCGCGACGCGAGAAATGACCAAATGCCCTTTTCGTCCGTTTTCACTGTTTTGGCCCCAAATCACCTACAGAAAGTCCTGAAATTTTATTTATCTACAAAATAACACAAAACACATCAAAATATTCACAAAACTCAAGAAACTATACAAAATATTAGGTCAAATGAGTGGGAAATAGTGATATAATTACCACTCATCAACGACCAAAACCAAAGTATATTGATTGTCACAAGTATTAGCGGTGCAAGTCTCAGGTTAACACCAAATACACCTACCCTGATTCGGACTTCCATAGACACATAGTCATACTACCAATGGAATTCCGAGGGGTCTATCCAGAGCGAAGCTGTTTCCGTACCATCGGTAAACACAACCTTCTATTACACTTGCATGAGTATCCAATACCCAAATATATGAGAACTATGTTGTTATGCTCCCACAACGCGCACAAGTGTAATACTAGTCTATTCCACATTATCGATGTCCAATCTCGATAATACTACAACTAGAGATATTTAATGATTAAACTTTCGTAGAGATGATATTGTCTCATATCATCTCAATCCGGAACTAATCATAATGACCTTATATCATTTATATATCTTGGTAATCTATTACAAATGATAAAAGAGAAATTTCCTTTGTCACATAGTTAATTTGTACAACACACCATGATCTGTAAAAATAGTGATGATATGGTCATAATTGTCCAACATGATCGATTAGCGGAAATGTTGATTCCTTTCCTGATTAATCGGATGATCTTCAGGTGGAGGAATGTCGTCTGCTTCATTGTTGAATGTCTCCATCAAGTTGGATAGAATGTCTGGATGATTGGGAGGGTCTGTGATTCCTCTTTGTCTGGAGGTGGATGAAATACGTTCTAATTGTCTTTGGAGGTCGGTATTGGAACTCTTCATGGCCGAATTTTCTTCTTACAAAACTCACAGTCATTCTTGGAGGATGGCTAACCGGCTAGCTTGATGATCTGATTGCTCGCTGCTCAAAGCCATAGTTATGTCGTAGAATGAACAGATGCTTGTTTGCTATAAATCGCTAAGGCCCCACGGTGGGCGTCAAATTATAGACGCTGGTTTTCGGCCGAGGTGCACAATCGAGATTTTCGTTGGAAGGATGGGCACTAGAGATCCTGCACAACAAGAGGTAGAGTGTAGGGGTGGCAATTTGGGTTAGGATTCGTTTATTCGTTCGATTCGATTCGCTTTAAAGCGAATACGGGTTTGGAAAAATGGATTCGTTTAATAAATGGGTCAATTCGATTCGATTCGTTTATTAAACGAATCGAATCCGAATTTGAGGTCATCAGTTCGTTTATTCGTTAAGGATTCGTTTATTAAACGAATCATAAACGAATCGAATCCGAATCGAATTCGTTTAATACCCGTTTAATGTTATTACAAATTTACCCTTAAAATTTTCAAATATTTGTTTAAGTGTATAAGGATATATTAGTAATTTACGTTTAACTTAAAAAGTAAAAAACTAAAAAATCTAAACCTAGCCTCTCAGTCTCTCAAACGAATTTCTCCAGCCGCCTCTCAAAACCCTAAAACTCTCTCAAAATTCAAATGACTCAAATGACTCAAATCTGAAATTTTTGCCTCAGCTCTTCTTTTTACTACAGCCGCCTCTCAGTTCTTCTTGTTCAACGCTTCAGTTCCTCTCAGTTCTTCTCGCAGGTACACATA
>SKCR01024158.1:0-33041 GCA_019454045.1 Zanthoxylum bungeanum
ATGCACAATACATTATATACTACGCTTGATACAGATCTAGATATTCTTTGATGAATATGTCCGGAGAACCTGGGAAGACTTGGTGCTTGCTAAGAGTCGACCTTGTCTCGTAAATCAGTAGAACGTAGTACTTGGTACGTACGTGATTCGGATACTCCGACGACCGTATTTACTGCCGATTATCCGGGGATCTCATGGGTCGCTTCCCGATAATCCACCGATGACGCACTACTCGCACTCTTGAATAATCTGGGATTATAAAGAAGAGAGAGAGAAAATTAATCTAGGATTAATAACGAGATATTTTATCCGGGATAAAATGTCGTCTAAAGAGAGAGAACGATTAATTTGGAATTAATCGATGAATTAATATATTCGATATATTAAACGAAATTAGATTTCGACGCGGAATTAAAATTAGATTTTAATTCGGGCAAACGAGTTAATTCAGAATTAATTCGTTAGCGACGTAAATAAAAATTTCGCCAGGCGCAATTATTTATTTAAATTCGATTGAATTAACGTCGCGACGTAAGCTCGGTATTTCGGAAATATCGAACCCGAACGCGTGAGTGCACGTGGGCCCACTTTCATTTGGAAACGTGTGGGGCCCACATGACACATGTCATTCTAATGCTTTGCATGTAGATAGTGTACAATGCACTCAATGTTATTGCATGGAAATTGAGTGTTTGACACTCTAAGCTATTGCATGTGTTGTGTCATAAATTTATTATTGATTTAATAAATTATGGCATAAATATAAATTGATTTTTGGTAAATCATTTGATTACAATAACACAACTTCTTCTCTCTCATTTCTCTCTTCCTTACACGCCCAAATGAAGAAATTCTTCACTGGTTTTGAACCAGAAATGGCGTGGACTTTAGGGAAGCTAAGAGTGGTTTCTCATGGTGAGAAATCAAGTGCTAGCACACTACGAGTCTTGCGAAGGTGGTAGGGAGGTTCCCCCATGAGACGGGATCCATCCGACGAAGATTGGAGCTCCGTTTCTTCACTCAATTTTCTGTTTTTGTAGGACAGTGGACTGTTGCAGTGATGAGATCAATGCAGTGCGTTTTTTGGGCTTGAATCGTCTCCATATCGACTCTACCGATCAATGTGAGTATTCCGCTACCTCCGTTGATGTGTTCACACATAATTTCATGTCTTGTTTGACCTTGGGACCTTATAGAAAACCAACAGAAATGAAGGACTTCTGCAAAATATTCTGGAAGTGGAGATATTTGATGTATGGGGGATTGATTTTATGGGACCCATTGTTCCATCATTTGGAAACATGTACATACTGGTTGTTATAGACTACGTCTCCAAATGGGTTGAAGCATTTGCACTGCCATCAAACGATTTAAAACGGGTGATCAAATTCCTTAAAAAGAATATTTTCACTCACTTCGGAACACCTCGGGCTATTATCAGTGATGGTGGCACACATTTCTGCAATAAATATTTGGATGCACTCCTATCCAAATACGGAGTTACTTATAAAGTTGCCACTGCTTACCACCCATAATCAAACGGACATGTTGAAGTTTCAAACAGGGAGATCAAAAGAATCTTGGAGAGAACCGTTCGATCAATAAGAATGGACTGGTCTACAAAATTGGATGACGCACTATGGGCCTACAAGACAGCTTACAAACCACCCATTGGTATGTCCCCATATCGAATGGTAATTGGGAAAGCATGCCATCTCCTAGTTGAGCTTGAACACAAGGCGTACTGGGCACTGAAGAAGTTGAATCTTGATCCATAAGCTGTAGGAAAAAAATGACTTCACCAACTCAACGAATTGGAGGAATTTTGCCTACAGGCTTATGAGAATGCCAGATTATACAAGGAAAAGACGAAGAAATGACATGATCAAAAAATTGTGTGCAGACGACTGGATCTAAGGCAGCAGGTGTTGTTATACAATTTAAGGTTAAAACTTTTCCCTGGAAAGTTGAAATCAAGGTGGTCAGGTGTTGGACAAAATGACCCATAGCGTCACTATATGTACAGATCACGGTGTTGTTGTACAAATTAACTATGTGACAAGGAAATTGCACTCTCATCATTTGTGATTAGATCACCATAGATATATAAATGAAGAGAGGTCCCTATGATTAGTTCCTGGATTGAGAATGATATGAGACAGTATCAGTCCACGAAGGATTAATCATTAAATATCCCTAGCCGGAGTATTATCGAGACAGGACATCGATAATGCGGAATAGGCTAGTATTGCACTTGTGCGCGTTGTGAGGGCACGACCGCATAGTTCTCATATATTTAAGTATTGGATACTTATGCAAGTGCGATAGGAGGTTGTGTTTCACCGATGGTACGGGAAACAGCTTCGCTCTGGATAGACCCCTCGGAATCCCATTGGTATTATGACTATGTGTCTATGGGAGGCCGAAATCAGGGTAGGTGTGTATGGTCTTAACCTGAGACTTACATCGCTAATACTTACGATAATCGATAGAATTTCGTCTTGGTGGTACAGGGCTTTAACCGGTTCTGCGTACACCACTCTGGGTTTATCAGAGAGTCGTAATGTATTGGGTGTGATGTCAAGACGGAAGTATCACTTCAGTTATAGTGAAGATGATGTCACGCAGGATACGGTACTAGTGCTTTTGAGTGATGCGCATCCAATCATGATATTATGACCAGGTCATGAATATCTGATTATAGAGACTAGTTAGCAGACATCCGACATATGCTTCGGACGGGGCAGACACTTATCCAGCCCCAGCCCTAGCACGTGACTATCCGATACTGGGCCGATATACACAATACTACGATATACTACGCTTGATACAGATCTATATATTCCTGTAAGAATATTTCTGGAGAATTGGGTAGGCATGGCACTTTGCTAGAAGCCAACCTTGTCTTGTAAATCGGTATAAACGTAGTACGAGGTGCTTACGTGTTCGGATAATCCACGACCGTATTTACACTATTTACTGCCAACATATCCGAGATCTCATGGGTCGCTTCCGGAAGATTCACCGATGATGTATAACTAGCACTTTAATTAATCTTGGATTAATTAGAAGAGAGAGAAAATTAATCTGGGATTAACTGCGGAGATATTTTATCTGGGATAAAATATTAATTAAAGAGAGAGAACGATTATTTGGAATTAATCGATAAAATAATATATTCGATATATTATAAGAAATTGGATTTCGACGCGGAATTAAAATTAGATTTTAATTCGGGCGAACGAATTAATTTAGAATCAATTCGTTAGCGATGTGAATAGTGATTTCGCTAGGCGTAATCATTTAATTACGACGCGACGAAAATTCGTTAATTTAGAATTAGCAAACCCGAGCCCGAGAGTGATTGCGAGCGCATTCGCATTCGAATTCAAGCGCGGCACGCAAGTCACATCAAGCGTCAAATCGCTAGTCGCATCAATTGTCAAATCACTTGTCACTTGAGTGATGTGATGTGACATGACATGTTATCACTTTATTAAAGTGACTTTATGTGAAAAAATGATAGATGATGGAAAAGCATTTTGTGTTTTTGCTTTTGACCTTTTGACTTTGCTTTTTGAAAAGTAAAATGAATTGTTTAAAAGAAATAAAAGTGGTAAATGGCTTTAATTTTTTTTTTTTGGAAAATATAAAAGCTTTACACTTTCTCTCTCTCATTTGGTAATACACTGTTTAGGCTTTTGGAGCCAAAAACCTTATCTCTCTCTCTCACGGTCTCTCCAAGACCGATTCTTCATCTTTTTCTTCTGGTTTTGACCGAGCAAATGGAGAAGCAAGAAGATGAACAAGTGCTAGCACACCTTGAGTTATATTATGGTGATGGGGAAACGAATTTGTGAGCATGGAAAGCTTGAAGCTTGGAGCTTCAATGGTGACATCCATGGCCGAATGAACAAGGAGGAAGACACCCCAAACCGTGCAGTCTACTGTCACAGAAGCTCACTGCCGAGCTGCACAAATGAAGAAAAAACGCATCTTGTACTTCGCAATAAAGCCGATCAATGTGAGTTATGTTTCTGCTGTCTTACTCCTTTGATGTGTTCATACTCGTTTTTATGCATGTTTGTGATCATTGGGACTTGATTGAAACTCTACAATGATATCTTGAGCTATTGAATGCATAAAACGAATTAGGGTTCTTGAGCTAAATTTGGGGCTTTTTGATTTAAGCATGATTTTGACAAATTGTTGTTTAAGAATGCTTGTATATGATTTAATTAGAGTTATATGTAATCAATTTGAAGAAAAAATTGATTGGATTGATTTTCCCCAATTTGCTTATTGTTGGCCAAAACTTTAATTTGGGTAAACTCAATTTGAGCATCAAATGATTAAATTGTTTAGTATAGTATGCTTGAATGAGGTTGAATTGATGTTGTGCATAATCAATTTCATGAAATTTGGTTGGATCCATTTTTCCCTAAATTTTGGGCATGACAATTTGGGTAAACTTGATTTTGAGCATGTTTAATGAAATTGGATGATTTAGAATGCTTGAATGTTGTTTAATTGATGATTGATTAGATCAATTTGATGAAAAGTGTTTGGAACAATTTTTCCCCAATTTGCTTGTGATGGCCGAATTTGGCAAGTGCCCTAATGTCTTGGTTATTTGATTTTTTTGTTCATTGGATGACTTAGAAATCATTAGGGGATGTTGAATTTATGTTGATTGGGTTCAATTGGATTGAATTTGATTTGGGCATAATTTCCCTCTTTGGCCGAGACACTTGAAGTATGAAATTGGGTTTGATTTTGATCAAATCATGCTGGACATGATTCATTGATGTTAAGCATGATTAATTGGACAAATTTGATGTTTTGGAAAATTTGATTTGGGTAATTCATAATGCTATACACTTTAGGTAATTTAATTGAAAATTTGGAATTTTTGAAATTAAATTATTGGGCTTAAAATTGGATTTGGGCTTTTTTAAGTTGTTATTGGGTTTATTGGACTTTGTTGTACATAGTTGGTTTAGGCCAAAATTGGTTGGATCCAATTAGGCCCAAAACCGCTTCCAAAAGGCCCAAATGCAACTAATAAACCTTTAACGTTTAATTGGGCCTAATGGGCCTAAATTAATTTATGGGCTTATGGGGTAACTCCCGGATTGGACTTTGGTTGCGGGTTTGACCCGAGTTGACCAAAAGTCCACGCCTCAAGAAATTAATTAAAAGCCCATTGGACTTTAATTAAATTAATATTGGATATTAATCGGGCTTGAGACCCGTAGCGATTAAATTGGAATTTAAATCGTAAAGGTTTATTTTATAAAGTGTAATATTTATTTGGGAATTAAATAATGAATTAGAATTAAATACGTATTAAATTGGATTTAATCATGTAATTTAATTTAATTAGTAGAAATCGTACTTTGAGTACGTGTTCGCAATACGAGTTTGACTCGAACAAAATCAAATCTTTGTTTGAACATTGGATGATCACTAATTATCAAGATTAAATAATTTGATTGATTGATTGATAACATGCTTGTATGAATACATGGTTGTGATGTTTGAATAATGTATATCGGATGGATATTGGCCGGGGGGGTGATTTTGGAAATTGTAATAAATTTGATTTATTAAATTGGACCTGCGTGTCCAGCCTTATCTCCTATTTCTTTGTATTCTCTTCTCACCTATTCCCCTCTATGTACATGAGGTTTCTTTAGAATTGTAGTGTAACGGGTAGAAGTAAATACATGTGCTAGCGGGAGATAGAATGAGAGATTTGATCTAGGATCAATGTAAAATATCCATCCGCATATCATTATTATTTTATTTTCATACTCGCTTTATTATGTGTTTAGAATGCATGTTTAAGGGTGTATGCTGATGAGACCTTAACAAAGATAATAAATTGGTAGCCAATTTGCACGCGAAAAACCCTCGTTAAATATCAAGCGTATATTTCCTTTCCATTGAGTGATTTTTACTCAAGATCCGAGATTGGCAGGGGTTGTTGGCCAAAGTCAAGCCCTTGTCTGTCGAAGATGTGTTTTAATCACGAAGCTTTGTTCCATATCGGTGTCGTGTCCAAGTTGTGGTTTGTTGGCCAAAGTCAAGACCACTTCTTGTCCATTGAAATTGATTACGAAGCTTTCCATGTCAATGGGTTCGCGCTTGACTGGGATCACTAGGTTTGTTGTGCCAAAGCAAGGCCTAGTTGATTCAGAGGAAAGGTTAGGGTATACATTCGATGTATAGGCATATATAAGATATATGTTTGGGACTTGGATGTCCACCTACTAGATCTAGGAGTTGGATGAGATCCAATTGATCTTCGAGATCTACCTAGTTATTATCATACAATTTGTTGGCCAAAGTCAAGATTGTGTGATATTTAACGGGATCCTAGCCCACTACGAAACACGGTTTCCCGAGTACTCGACAGATGGTTAGAGGCTCGACGAAAAATAGTGGGAGTAAGAATTCAATTTGCAATACTCGTTCAATTACTCGCCATATGAGCTCATTTAAATTATTTCGTCGTAATATTAAATGTTAGTTGGACTAATATTTAAATTGTTGTTTTAATAACAGTTGGACTGTATTATACTTGATTATATATAATTGGATTATATTAATCAATATTTGAATTAATTAATTTCAGTTTACAGTTGATTTTATCATTGGATTATAGTAATCAATTCATTGAGGTTAATTAATTTGGATTATATTTGATTATTAGTTGGACTATTATAATCATTATAATATATATAGTACCACTAATCGTTGATTAAATAGTTGGATTATTGTAATCAAGATAAAATATTGAAAAGTTGGATATTTAAAATAATCTGAGATTAAAATATTTAAAATGATTTAATTTTCAAATTGGGAATAATTATAGGTTACTTTATTTGATAAAATAACTTATATACCTTAAGCCCAAAATTAAGCAAAATAAGTAGAACATAAATCTTTGGAAGATTTATGTGATGATGACTTGTGCTTAATTTAATATACTTGTCATAATCTAATTTTAGATTAAAGAAGTATTAAAATTGCAATTCATAATTCTTGGAGAATTAATTGACTATTCTAGAGGAGATAAAGTCAAAGTTTGCAATTGGGCATGTACACGAGGTGCACATCGTTTCGATATTCTAAAAACCCAAGGCTTGGCCTAAGATTTCTGAAATATTGAAAAGGATAATAGACATATCCCAAGTGACTACCATTTGGATATGGCAGACACGAGGAATTAAGAAAGGGCAAGGTTCTTACTTTGAAAATGTTTGTCTTAGTTATGTTCACAGCTAGTATTGAAATTAGATTTTAAATACTTAGTGTGGTACATAAAATATATGTATTGATGTTCAGAATCTGCTTTGAGCAGGATACTGACTTCAAACTGAGATTGCTCTGCGAATCGGAAACGGGACGAAAGTCGCTGTTTCGACCGTAGATACCTAAGTTTAGGAACTACCCTTCGGGTGTGTACTTAAATTAGGAACTGTTATAATGTAACTAGTTTGACTAGAGACATTATCTCTATATCAGTGTTAATTCTGTTGCGGATAAAACCTTTATATTATAGAACACTAAATGTTTTATTATATAAGATGATACTGAGATAAACATTATATGTAAATAACAGAATTTATATTTGAATATAAATAAACTCTCAAACATATAAAATGACAAATAATAGCTCAAATTGATTTGATCAATAGAGACTTATTTGTGGCATTGTTGTCTAGGACACAATTTAACGAGACTCGTATATCCACACTTTTGAAGAGTGGGTACTATGACTGATTTGTCTATTCAAATAAGGTCTGCGAATCTAGTTTATTAGGTAAAGTACCTAAAATACTATTTACTTGGTAATAGTAAAAGGGCCACCGATCTGTTAGCCCTATTCATGGTGAAGTAAGTGGGCCCATGTCTAGCTAGGCTAGATGTAGATATCAATATTTCGTGACCTTAACGGATGTGGCATCACGTTATGGTTATGTGTTTCTTTTGAAAACCAAATCAGAAACTTTTAGAGTTTCGACACGAAATAGACAAACAGATCGGCTATAGTATTATTCCGCCACGGTAAGACCGTAATGGAAAATACTTAAGCAGTAAGTTTCATACGTACATGAAAGAGTACGGTATTCTTTCAAAGAGGACTCCTCCCGAGACACGTCGTTTAGACGGTGTGTTCGAACTAAAACTGAATTTTGTTGGACATGATAAGGTTTATCATGAGTCGCTCTGAGCTACTGTTTCCTTCAATAGGATATGTATTATCAGCGCAAAACCTATTTAGAATATGGTTCCATATAAATCTGTTTGACAGATGTCATATAGGATATGAACAGGAAAGACGGGGTTTCTCATTTCCTGATAATTTGGGTATGCCAGGCATAACGTTTGGATGATACCAAACTAAGGACCCAAATGGATAAGTGCCAATATATGTTATCCTAAGGGAAACCTTAATTATAGTACTTGTAAATCTCACATGAGAACAACGTGATTGTTGCTCACCATGCGGGTTTTCCTGAGAGGAATACCGATATGCAGTGGTCAGTGGGAGGATAGTGATACTCGATGAAAATCGGAGTAATACTGTTCAAGGCATAAGATCCAAAATGGAACACATATAATTCATCAATGATGAATTTATACCATTAATCTTCGAATACACAAGAACCGCGTAGATCGGAGAGAGTCAAAAAACAACCTAGGGTATGAGTTTCTGATCTCACCTCATAAAGATGTTAATCTTTTAAGGTATACCAACTGATTACGTATGAGGTAGTGATACAAGGTATCGACTCCCTATTATGACAAAGTGTCATGAATCCGAAATGGATTCCATGTATAACAAATATTTTAGATACTAGTTGTTGTACCACAAGACATTGTGCCTATTGGTACATTAGACGTCTTCAAGGAAGACATACATGGAAGGCAACATACCAACGTACAAAGCTGGGATTTTGACGGAAAGGTATCGTTATCAACATTGTGTTAATAACGGTTCAACCTTTTACCTGTTGCCATGGTAAATCCATTTTGAAGATGCTTGTTGATAACTGCATATTTCATTTATGAAATGTATCAGTTGCATATCAAAATCGCTTTCCTGAAAAGGAAACCTTTTGGAGGATGCTTACAACATCCTGACAATTTTGTATAACCGAAAAACAAGGTTTACGGGTTATTCGATCCATGTTTGGATTGAAACAAGCATAAGGTTCTTGGAACTGACGTTTTGAAATAATCATAATAGTTTATGATTTGACTCAAAACGAAATAATTCTTGTGTATATAAGGAGGTTAGTGGAGAGGGCACTAACAATGAAATTCCCATAAAGCAATTGGTGAAAGCTTGGCTTCATAGATATTCTTTCATAGAAATTCTCCGTAGAATTCTGGGGAGTAACAACCTTTATTCAAGGAATAAAGATCTACTGGGTAGATTTGGAGTTGGTTAACACTCTCTGGAAATGTACATTCAAAATGTACTTGATATGGTGTCTCATACGCTTTGAGCATATGGAGTCACAATCGGGTCAATCCAAGTGATAGTCACTGGATTGAAGATTAGGAACATCTGTTAGTATCTGAGAGAACTAAAGATGCTGTCTTAAATTATGGAGTAGGAGAACTTGAGTGACTAGGATCACTGCTGCAAGTTTCCAAACCGGATATACTGCGGTACTATAAAGTTTGAACACTGGGACAGTGAGCTGGAAATCTTCCGAGCAAGATAACTGTTGACGAATAACAGCAAATGCGGATTATTGCTGCAGCTGAGGCAAGCAATAAAGCCATTTGGATCGAAAATAAATCTAATTAGATTAGATATAGTTCTTTTAGCAGCAGCTGAGCTAGGCGTCAGCACAGGCTAAGGAATTAAAAGGTCTCATCGACGATCACGATATATATACTTCTATATCATCTGATTCGTTCGGATCAAACATCGTGGTGATGTGATGATCCTATAAATCACGTCAGAAGATAATTACGCAAATCCGCTGACGAAAACCTTTCCTCAGCAATTTGAGCGAACCGTACATAGTTCGGGTGTTAGACACTCGAGTGACTGGCTATGTGCCAAGTGGGAGATTGTTGGACAAAAGACCATAGCGTCACTATTTGTAGAGATCACGGGTTTTGTTGTACAAATTAACTATGTGACAAGGAAATTGCACTCTCATCATTTGTGATTAGATCACCATAGATATATAAATGAAGAGAGGTCCCTATGATTAGTTCCTGGATTGAGAATGATATGAGACAGTATCAGTCCACGAAGGATTAATCATTAAATATCCCTAGCCGGAGTATTATCGAGACAGGACATCGATAATGCGGAATAGGCTAGTATTGCACTTGTGCGCGTTGTGAGGGCACGACCGCATAGTTCTCATATATTTAAGTATTGGATACTTATGCAAGTGCGATAGGAGGTTGTGTTTCACATGGTACGGGAAACAGCTTCGCTCTGGATAGACCCCTCGAATCCCATGGTATTATGACTATGTGTCTATGGGAGGCCGACATCAGGGTAGGTGTGTATGGTCTTAACCTGAGACTTACATCGCTAATACTTACGATAATCGATAGACTTTCGTCTTGGTGGTACAAGGGCTTTAACCGGTTCTGCGTACACCACTTCTGGGTTTATCAGAGAGTCGTATTGTATTGGGTGTGATGTCAAGACGGAAGTCACTTCAGTTATAGTGAGATATGTCAGGGATCGGTCACGCAGGATACGGTATGAGTGATTTTGAGTGATGCGCATCCAATCATGATATTATGACCAGGTCATGAATATCTGATTACAGAGACTAGTTACCAGACATCCGACATGTGCTTCGGACGGGGCAGACACTTATCCAGCCCCAGCCCTAGCATGTGACTATCCGATACTGGGCCGATATACACAATACTACGATATACTACTACGCTTGATACAGATCTATATATTCCTGTAAGAATATTTCTGGAGAATTGGGTAGGCATGGGCTTTGCTAGAAGCCAACCTTGTCTTGTAAATCGGTATAACGTAGTACGAGGTGCTTACGTGTTCGGATAATCCGACGACCGTATTTACTGCCAACATATCCGGAGATCTCATGGGTCGCTTCCGGAAGATCACCGATGATGTATAACTCGCACTTTAATTAATCTAGGATTAATTAGAAGAGAGAGAATTAATCTGGGATTAACTGTGGATATATTTTATCTGGGATAAAATATTAATTAAAGAGAGAGAACGATTAATTTTGGAATTAATCGATAAAATAATATATTCGATATATTATAAGAAATTGGATTTCGACGCGGAATTAAAATTAGATTTTAATTCGGGCGAACGAATTAATTTAGAATCAATTCGTTAGCGACGTGAATAGTGATTTGGCTAGGCGTAATCATTTAATTACGACGCGACGGAAAATTCGTTATTTAGAATTAGCGAACCCGAGCCCGAGAGTGATTGCGAGCGCATTCGCATTTCGAATTCGAGCGCGGCACGCAAGTCACATCAAGCGTCAAATCGCTAGTCGCATCAATTGTCAAATCACTTGTCACTTTGAGTGATGTGATGTGACATGACATGTTATCACTTTATTAAAGTGACTTGATGTGAAAAAGTGATAGATGATGGAAAAGCATTTTTGCTTTTTGCTTTTGACCTTTTGACTTTGCTTTTTTGAAAAGTAAAATGAATTGTTTAAAAGAAATAAAAGTGGTAAATTGCTTTAATTTTTTTTTTGGAAAATATGAAAGCTTTTACACTTTCTCTCTCTCATTTGGTAATACACGGTTTTAGCTTTTGGAGCCAAAAACCTTATTCCTCTCTCACGGTCTCTCCAAGACCGATTCTTCATCTTTTTTCTCTGGTTTTGACCGAGCAAATGGAGAAGCAAGAAGATGAACAAGTGCTAGCACACCTTGAGTATATTATGGTGATAGGGAAACGAATTTGTGAGCATGGAAAGCTTGAAGCTTGGAGCTTCAATGGTGACCATCCATGGCCGAATGAACAAGGAGGAAGACATCCCAAAACCGTGCAGTCTACTGTCACAGAAGCTCACTGCCGAGCTGCACAATGAAGAAAAAACGCATCTTGTACTTCGCAATAAAACGATCAATGTGAGTTATGTTTCCGCCTTACTCCTTTGATGTGTTTATACTCGTTTTTATGCATGTTTGTGATCCTTGGGACTTGATTGAAACTCTACATCAGGTCCATTTGTGATCACTCGGGTTTTACCATGTGGAGCTATTGAGTTTCTTGATCCCAATACCAACAAAATATTCAAGGTTAACAGTCAGCGTGTCAAGCACTACTAGGGAGAATCATTTGAGCGACACAAAGAAAGTGTCACACTTTCAGATCCAGCCTAACGTTCGGGCAGTCATGTCTAGCTGAGGACTTTAAACTTAGAGCTCGCTGGGAGGCAACCAATGCAATTTGTGTACATATTGTGATCTAGTGTGTTTTATTTTTTTGTGTTTAATTTTTGTAGGTAAAGTCACATTTCAGGATGGAAGAATCTCTCACAAATCTTCACAAGCAATTTACTTCTCTCCCTAAAAAATCTCTGATGAAAGTCTACAAAGATCGCTTGGAACGGATGAGACTACTAATGATCAAGGGTATTCCTACTAACATTCGTTGGATTATTGAAGCACGAGTCTGATTGGCAGGTGAGTCCTCTGACTCTTTTATTTCATATATGTCTGGTTTAGGAAGAAGCACATATGCCGTAAATTATTGTAAATATTATACCTCTTTGTCTTTTCCTAATAATTATGATTTGTTTTGTTATTTTCTTTTATTTTCTCAGACAAGATGCATATCTTTTTGACTAACACGATTTATTTTACTGTTTATCTAATAATTGTCATTTGGCAGGTACTAGTGCTATTATTACTCACCCTTTTCAGGTACTATAAATTCAACTCATCATTGCACTTTTGAAGGAATCTAGAGCTGAGAAAGAAATACATAAAAATGGAAGCCACTTCAAGAAGACGAGTTGAAAACATCTGTGTGTTTTGCGGTACTAGTGTTGGTACTAAGCCACAATATATAGAGGCTGAAGGGGTTTTATGACGGAAATCCGATAACGCAGCGGAACAGTGGAAAATCAAATTTTCCAATTTCAAAACTTTTTCTCGGATTAATAAAACAAACTTATTTATTTTATTATGCAATAATCAAATTATGAAATAAAACATTATAAATCAAATTTATATGAATTTACCGAATTACCCCTATACCTTGTATTTTGTTCATTTTAGTCCGAAATTGTTCAAAATAATTTTGAATGATTATAAATCATTACTAATATGAATTGAACATATTACAAATGTTAAAATACAATTTGTAACAAAAAACCCAATTTTTGCCCACCAAGGCCGAGAGCTTCATTAGGGGGAATTAAGTGCATTTTGCACTTCCATTCTTCAAAATACATGCAAATGAAATCCAATAAACATAATATTTAATATGTATCATATACACATCCAAATACACCATATAAATGAAAAGCCCCAAAATTGGAAGTGGTCTTAAACCCTAATTTTTTAATTTCTTCAAATTGGACAAATTATACCAAATTAACAAAATCCAATACTTCAATAATGTTTCTTCCATTACAATCAAGCCTCACCAAAATGAAATAACTATAGATCAAATATAGGTCATTTAAGACTGGGTCAACAAATCTGGATTAGCAACAAGTTTCAAAAACTTCAAAAGAATGCTAGTTAACATCTTATAAGCATTCTATTAACTTAATACATGCTCAACCCAATTTTCAAACTTCTATCCACCAAAAACAGAAAGAATAAAGAATATAAAAACATAAGAAACTCATAGCATGAAGCCTAGAACTCAAGGAACATTTTCCTCTCTAATAGCAAGTTTGAAAAACATACTAAATTCCAAGCTTTCCTTTGTTTTCTCTTCTTTTCTCCCAAGCTTCTTTTGTTTTCTTTTAATGGAGTTACTTGATAATTTTTGATGGTGTCTAACCCTAATGAAAAAACAAAACAATATATACCCTTTCAATTTGGTCTTGGCCGAATTTGGTATATACCAAATATCAAGATATTTAATTTTTGCTTTATTAAAGTTCAACTTGCCAACTGTTAATAATGATCATTACACTTTAATGACATTTTCAACTTAGTCAACAATTGAAACTTGGTCATTAAAAAAAATATCATAACTTAAGATATTTATATTTTAATTAATTTAATCATTTAACAATTAATTAATTAATTAATTAATAAATACAAATATATTAAATATATGTATTATATTTACAATAAATATCAAATACATATATATATATATTTATAATATTAGTCAAATATCTTAATTTGACAATTAATTAATGTGTATTTGAATTAATCTAATATTAAATGCAAATACACACAAATTAAGGAAATGACTATCGGGTCCCTACACATGTATTTTTCGTTTAACCTTTAAACGAGTTTATAAATAATCAATATTATTTATAAATGTTGCCATAGTGCTCTACGAGTATATTTTATTATTTAGACTCTCTAGATTCAGGCATATCCGTCACGAAATCCAATTTCGTGTCCACAATTTGGGTATCTTATAAGCATTCTATTAACTTAATACATGCTCAACCCAATTTTCAAACTTCTATCCACCAAAAACAGAAAGAATAAAGAATATAAAAACATAAGAAACTCATAGCATGAAGCCTAGAACTCAAGGAATATTTTCCTCTCTAATAGTAAGTTTGAAAAACTTACTAAATTCCAAGATTTCCTTTTTTTTTCTCTTCTTTTCTCCCAAGCTTCTTTTGTTTTCTTTTAATGGAGTTATTTGATAAGTGTTGATGGTGTTGGAAAATTATGACCCATAGCGTCACTATTTGTACAGATCACGGTGTTGTTGTACAAATTAACTATGTGACAAAGGAGATTGCACTCTTATCATTTGTGATTAGATCACCTAGATGTATAAATGATGAGAGGTCCCTATTATTTGTTCCTGGATAGAGAATGATATGAGACAGTATCATTCCACAAAGAATAAATCATTAAATATCCCTAGTCAGAGTATTATCGAGATTGGACATCGATAAATACGTAAAAGACTAGTCTTACACTTGTGCACGTTGTGAGGGCACAACAACATAGTTCTTATATATTTGGGTATAGGATACTCATGCAAGTGTAATATGAGGTTGTGCTTTACAGATGGTACGGGAAACAGCTTCGCTCTGGATAGACCCCTGCGGAATCCCATTGGTAGTATGACTATGTGTCTATGGGAGTCTGCAATCAGGGTAGGTGTATTTGGTCTTAACCTGAGACTTGCACCGCTAATACTTGTGACAATCAATATACTTTGGTTTAGGTCGTCCAGGGCTTTAACAGGTTCTGTGTACGTCAATGCTGGGTATATTGAGAATCATAGTGTGTTGGGTGTGATGTTAAGATGGAAGTATCACTCCAGTCATATGGAGATGATGGTCACATAGGATACGGAACTCGTTCTCTTAAATGCTCGAGCTATCGGGATATTATGACTAGGTCATGTATATCCGATTATAGAGACTAGTTGCCAGACATCCGATATATGCTTCGTACAGGGCAGACACAATTCCAGGCCCAAACCTTGCACGGGAACATCCGATACTGGATCGACATACACAATACTATGGTATACTACGCTTGATATATATCGCTTATTCCTGTAAGCATGTTTCTGGAGAATTGGGTAGGCATGACGCTTTGCTAGAGGCCAACCTTGTCTTGTAAATCGGTACAAACGTAGTACTAAGTACTTACGTGTTTGAATAGTCCGACGACCGTATTTACTGCCAACATATCCGGGGATCTCATGGGTCGCTTCCCGAAGATTCACCGATGACGTATGAATCGTAATTTATTACTCTGGGATTAATTAGAGGAGAGAGAAAATTAATCTAGGATTAATTACGGAGATATTTTATCTGGGATAAAATATTAATTAAAAGAGAGAGAACGATTAATTTGGAATTAATCGATAAAATAATATATTAGATATATTATGCGAAATTGGATTTTGACGCGGAATTAAAATTAGATTTTAATTCGGCCGAACGAATTAATTTAGAATTAATTCGTTAACAACGTGAATAGTGATTTCGCTAGGCGTAATCGTTTAATTACGTCACGACGGAAAATTCGTTAATTTGGAAGTAGCGAACCCGAGCCCGGGATTATTTGCGAGCGCATTTGCATTTCGAATTCGAGTGCGGCACGTAAGTCAAATCAATCCTCAAATCGCTAGTCACATCAAGCGTCAAATCACATGTCACTTTGAGTGATGTGATAATTTGATTGATTGATCTGAGTGATTGATGTGGTAGTTGAAAAGCTTTAAATGTTTTTTGCTTTTTGGCTTTTGACTTTTGGTTTTTGGAAAATTGAAAAGTAGTAAATGGTTTATATTATTTTGGAAAATATATAAACCAAAATACATTTTTCTTTTTTCATTCCTCTCTCTCATTTACGGTTTCTAAGGAAAACCATTTTCCCTCATCTATTTCCTTCTCTTCTCCTTCACGCTTGGAGCCGATTTCTTCTCTAATTTTTATGGTTAGACCGAATTTGTGAGAAGCAAAGAAGATGAAGAAGTGCTAGCACACACCTTGGGTTATACATAGGTGATAGGGAAACGAATTCATTGCTTGGAATCAATTTTGGAGCTTGAAGCTTGGAGCTTCCATGGTGTCTCTCATGGCCGAATCTTGGAGGACTTTCACAGCCCAAAACCGAGCACCACTGCAGTTCAAAGAGACCAAAACCGAGCTTCATGGAGGAGGCCAAGTGGTTTTGTTCTTCCCATCTCAAACCGTTCAATGTGAGTATGTATTCCGCCTTACATCTTTGATGTATTCATGCGAATTTCTTGCTTGATTTCATGAATCTTGGGACCTAATTAGAAACCAACAATGGTATCTATGAGCTTTGATAAAGCATGAAAAAGTTAGGGTTAAAATTGGGTAAACTCGATTTGAGTATGAATTGGTTGAATTGTTTGATTAAGTATGCTTGAATGAGGTTGAATTGATGTTGTGCATGATCAATTTCAAGAAATTTGGTCGGATCAAATTTTCCCCAAAATTGGAGGCATGGCCGAAATTGAAGAACCCTAATTTCTTGGTGATTTTTTGTTTTTTGATCATTGGATGACTTAAAACAAGTGGATAATGTTGTTTTGAAGTTCAATCGGATTGAATTTTGATTTGGAACAATTTTCCCTTTTAAAGTAGGCTTGGCCGAAAATGATGTTTTTTTAAATTCATTGTGTTTTTTGATTTTGATCATTGGATGAGATGAATTGATTTGGGAATGATGATTGTGGATTCAATTGGATTGAAACCGAATCGGATTGGAAAAACCCCTAATTGTCGAGAATAAAGAAGCATGTAAAATGGGTTTGATTTTGATAAAAATGTGTTGGACACTATGTGTTGTTAAAGTGCATGATTAATTAGGCTAATTGATATTTTAGAAATATTAATTGGGTGATTAATTGTGTATTACACTTAGGTTAATTAATTATGGAATTTGGAAATTTATAAGTTGATTAATTGGGCTTGTTTTTGGAAATTGGGCCTTAACGGTTGTAATTGGACTTTTGGGCTTGGTTGTACCAAGTTAGGTTTAGACCAATTTGGTTGGATCCAATTGGGCCCAAAACCGAATCCATAAAGTCCAATTATGACTTAATGGACCTTAATGATTTAATTGGGCCTAATGGGCCAAAATTGATTTATGGGCTTATGGGGTAAATCCCGGATCGGACTTTGGTTATCGGTTTGACCCGAGTTGACCAAAAGTCCACGCCTTATAGAAATTAATTAAAAGCCCATTGGACTTTAATTAAATAAACATTAGATGTTAATCGGGCTTTGAGACCCGTTGCGATTAAATTTGGAATTTAAGTCGTAAATGTTCGTAAATAAAAGTGTAATATTTAATTTCGAATTAAATAGTGAATTAGAATTAAATGCATATTAAATTGGATTTAATGTTGTAGTTTAATTTAATTCAAGAATTCGTACTTTGAGTACTTATTTACAAAACGAGTTTGGCTCGCGCAAAAATCAAATCATTGTTTGAACATTGGATGATCACTAATTATTAGATTAATTAATTGGATTAGATTGATTGATAACATGCTTGTATAAATACATGTTTGCGATGCATGAATAATGTATATCAGATGGATATTAGTCGGGTGGGACAATTTTTGAAATTGTAATAAATTTGATTTATTAATTGGACCTGCGTGTCCAGCCTTATCACCTCCATACTCTTTGTATTCTCTTCTCACATATTCCCCTCAATGTAAATGAGGTTTCTTTAGAAGTGTAGTGTAACGGGTAGAAGTAAATACATGTGCTAGCGGTAGAGAGAATGAGAGATTTGATCTAGGATCAATGTAAAATATCCATCCGCATATCATTATTATTTTATTCATATACGTTTTATTATGTGTTTAGAATGCATGTTTAAGGGTGTATGATGATGAGACCTTAACAAAGATAATAAATTGGTTGCCAATTTGCACGCGAAAAACCCACGCTCAATATTAAGCGCCTTTCCTTCCATTGAGTGATTCTCACTCAAGATCCGAGACGACATTAGTTTGTTGGCCAAAGTCAAGGCCTTTGTCTGTCGAAGATGTGTTTGAATCACGAAGGCTTTGTTCAATATTGGTGTCTTGTCCAAGTTGTGGTTTGTTGGCCAAAGTCATGATCACTTCTTGTCCATCGACATTGATTACGAAGCTTTCCATGGTCAATGGGTCGAGCTTAACTGGGATCACTAAGTTTGTTATGCCAAATCCAAGGCTTAGTTGATTCAGAGGAAAATTAGGTAATACATTGGATGTATTGGCATATATAAGATATATGTTTCGGACTTGGACGTCCCCCTACCGGATCTAGGAATTGGATTGGATCCAATCGATCTTAGAGATCTACCTAGTTAATTATCGTATAATTTGTTGGCCAAAGTCAAGATTGTGTGATATTTAACGGGATCCTAGCCCACTAGGAAACACAGTTTCCCGAGTACTCGACAGAGGGTTAGAGGCTCGATGAAAAATAGTGGGAGGCAAGAATTGAATTTGCAATATTCGTTCAATTACTCGCCATACGCGCTCATTCAAATTATTTCGTCGTTAAATTAAATGTTAGTTGGACTAATATTTAAATTGTTGTTTTAATAAACAGTTGGACTGTATTATAGTTGATTATATAATTGGATTATAGTAATCAATATATTTGAATTAATTAATTTCAATTTACAATTGATTTTATAATTGGATTATAGTAATTAATGTAATGAGGTTAATTAATTTAAATTATATTTGATTGTATAGTTGGACTATAATAATCAATATAATACATGGTACCACAAATCGTTGATTAAATAGTTGGACTATTAGAATCAAGAGAAAATTGAAAGATTGACATTTAAAACATAATCATGGGGAAAATGTATTTAAATTGTTTAATTTTCAAATTGGGAATAATTTCAGGATGGTCATGGAAAAATAATAAGTTAGTTTATTTGATAAAATAACGTATTAAGCCTAAGCCCGGAGTTAAGCAAATAAGTGGAACATGATATTTGGAATATTCATGTAATGATGACTTTAGTGCTTAATCCATTATACTTGTCAAGTAGACTCCTTAATTTCTGAATCAGAACTAAGGATTAGATCCTTAAAGTATGATAATGAAATTGAAGGATTTTCATGGATCTATTTTAGATCGTGAAATACTAAAATTAAAATAAATAATTCTTGGAGAATTAATGACTAATCTCGAGGAGATAAAGTCAAAGTTGCAATAATGCAAGTAGCGTAAGGCGCACCATACTTCGATATTATAGAAACCCGAGGCTTGGCCGAAGGCTTCTGGAGTGTGAAAAATGGCAAAGGAAAAATCATTATAATCTTCTGGAAGATAAAGGACATATCCTAAGAATGAATTGAAGACGAGCAAGACTCTGACTTCAAAAATGATTGTCATAATTATGTTCACAGCTAGTATTAAAATAGATTTTAAATACTAAGTGTGGTACATAAAATAATATGTATTGATGTTCAGAATCTGTTTTGAACAGGATACTGACATCATTAGAGATTAATCTGCGAATTGGAAACGGGATGAAAGTCGCTGTTTTAACCATAGATACCTGAATTTAAGAACTACCTTCGGGTATGTACTTAAATTAGGAAACTGTTATAATGTAACTAATTTGACTAGATACATTATCTCTATATCAGTGTTTAACCCGCTGCGAGTAAACCTTTATATTCTAGAACTCTAAAGTGTTTTATTATATAAAGATGATATTGAGATAAACACATTAGATGTGAATAACAGAATTTATATTTTGAATATAAATAATATCTCAAATAAATAACATGACAAATAAATAGCTCAAACTGATTTGATCAGTTAAGAAACTAATTGTGGCATAGTTGTCAGTGACACTATTAAAAAAGAATCGTATATCCACACTTTCGAAGAGTGGGTACTAGGACTGATTTGATTATATTTAAATAAAGTCTACGAATGTAGTTTATTGGGCAAAGTGCCTAAAACACTATTTACTTGGTAAAAGTGCAAGTGCCACCGATCTGTTACCCCTAGTTCATAGTGAAACAAGTGGGCCCATATTTAGCTAGGCTAGATGTGGATATGAATATTTCGTGACCTTTACGGATGTGGCATCGCGTATGGTTATGTATTTCTTTTGAAACACAAATCGGAAACTTTCACAGTTTCGACACAAAATAGACAAAAAGATCGGCTAAAGTATTAAACTATCACGGTAAGACTGTGACGGAAAATTACTTAAGCAATAAGTTTCTAAAATACTTGAAAGAGTAAAGTATTCTTTCAATGAGGACTCCTCCCGGAACATATTAGTTTGACGGTGTGTCCGAAATGAGAGACTGAATTTTGTTGGACATTATAAGGTTAATCATGAGTCGCTCTGAGCTACCAATTCCTTCAACGGATACGCAATACAGTGCAGAACTTATTTTGAATAAGGTTCCATAAAAATCTGTTTGACAGATAACATATTAGATATGAACAGAAAGAAACGGGTTTCTCATTCCTGATGATTTGGGTATGCTTGGCATATGTTTGGATAATACCAAACTAAAACCCAAATTGGATAAGTGCCGAATGTAGGTATCCTAGGGATACTATAAGTATTGTACTTATTGTTGGATAATATGACCCATAGCGTCACTATTTGCACAGATCATTGTGTTGTTGTAGCAAATTAACTATGTAATAAGGAAATTGCACTCTCATCATTTGTGATTAGATCACCATAGATATATAAAGAAGAGAGGTCCATATGATTAGTTCTGGATTGAGATGATATGAGACAGTATCAGTCCACGAAGGATTAATCATTAAATATCCCTAGCCGTAGTATTATCGAGACTGGACATCGATAATGCGGAATAGGCTAGTATTGCACTTGTGTGCGTTGTGAGGGCACAACGGCATAGTTCTCATATATAAAGTGTTGGATACTTATGCAAGTGCGATAGGAGGTCGTGTTTCATGTTTCACCGATGGTACGGGAAACAGCTTCGCTCTGGATAGACCCTCAGAATCCCATTGGTATGTGACTATGTGTCTATGGGAGGCCGAAATCAAGGTAGATGTGTATAGTCTTAACCTGAGACTTGCATCGCTAATACTTACGATAATCGATAAACTTTGGTTTTGGTGGTAGGGGACTTTAACAGGTTCTGAGTACACCACTTCGGGGTTTATATCAGAGAGTCTATAGTATTGGGTGTGATGTCAAGACGGAAGTGTCACTTCAGTCATATGGAGTTGATGTCAGCATGATACGGTACTAGTGCTCTGAGTGTTGGCGCAACCATCGATATTGTGACCAGGTCATTATATTCGATTAGAGACTATGTTACCAGACATCCGATATGTGCTTCGGACGGGGTAGACACTTATCCAGCCCCAGCCCTAGCACGTGATTATCCGATACTAGGGCCCCGATATACACAATACAAACCCCCAATCGTAGCCACAATACAATAGATACAACGCTTGATACAGATCTCAATATTCTTAAATGAATGTCCGCAGAATTGGGTAGACTGGTGGGCTTTGGCTAGAGTCGACCTTGTCTCGTAAATCGGTAGAACGGAGTTGTAGGCATTGCATTTTTGCATAACACCCGATGAGGAGTCTTATATGGAGACAACTCCCTCTTAGTCATGAAAGCCGCGGGAAAAGAACGTTGGAAGGGTAAAGTTGGAAAATATAATTTTTGATGGATTTTACCCGAGTTGTTTCGCTTCGGTTGCTTGTTATATCTCTCCGTTTCTAAGCTCACTTTAGGCCCAAAACTCCCATAGACCACATACCTAACCAAACCAAGCCAAATACCCAAGTCAACCAAGTCAACCCAAGTCAAACCAAGTCAAACCAAACCTATGCCCATTGGACATGATTCACGCCCATTGCCCTTTATTTAGGTAATTGCACATTAATCACATGTTTAAATCTTGTTAAATCCTTGCCTAAATAAAAGAAATCAAATAAAATCATTACCAAATCAAATCCAATCCCAAATCCTAATTAGGAGATGCATTCCTTATTAGAAACCAATTAGGAGATTCCTTCCTAATCTAAAAAGGAAAGCCTTTTCCCTTTGTCTATAAAAAGAGACCTTTGCCCCCATACACACCCTAGCTCATACACATCCTCTCAAGCAACTTGTGAAGCCCTCTTTGCACGTCCAAAGCCCCTCCAAGAACCCTCATTGCCGCATCCCCAGAAGAAAATCCATCCCAAGGCCGCATTCATCACATCCCATCCACCACCCTTCACCAAGACAACTCACGACCAAGCCTTTTCTTAGCCCTCCTTAGCCGACTTCCAGCCACCATTCACAGCCCTAAAACACCCTAAAATAAACCTTATTTCCAGCCCCTGAAGTGCCGCAAAAAGAGCCCCAAAGCAGCCCCAAAACAGCGCCAAAACAGCCCCCCTGAAAACGCTTCACTGCACCATTGAACTCGTCCCTGTTCTGGTCAGTATTTGTTGCGACTTTAGCCTCCAAAACAGTCCTAAAATCATCTAGAAACCATCCCAAAATCCCCAAAAAGTTTCCCCAAGAAATCTTTACAAACGCACCTCCCAGAGACCACCAAAATCACCCAAAACAGTCCACTAAACGCCCGAACCAGTGACCTGAACGCAGCGACCAAACGGCGGTGAAACGGAGATAAAACAGCAGCCCAAGCATCAAAACAACAAGGGAAAACAGTGAGCAAACAATTTGGAAAGGTTTCGGATCATTCGCCCTTCCAACGGACTTGGAACGCGCTTCCAAAGATCGACAAAAGAGGTTAGACCTGAGGGTACCTTTTACCTATCTTCTTTATTCTTTATTTTATTTTACTTTGATATATAATTGCATGAGAGTCGTTTGAGGCATGATTTGATTGTTGGATGGGCGGGACATGTGTTCCCTTTTGTGGTATATAGGATGGAAACCCGGACGTAAATTCCGTAGCCGAATCCGAATGGACGGTAGTGCGGTTTGTACTCGGGATACAACGCCACGTACCACTTAAGAGACATATGTTTTGTCCCATCCAAACTTGTATTTGAGCATGTTATAGTCTTTAGGTTATTTGTTTATTATTTGAAGCATGGTTTAATTTAATTTGTTATTTATTTGTTAAAGCATGTTTAGGTTGTTCACTATGCATGTTCTTAGTTTATGATGCGTTGGGTAATGATTCGTACATGTTGATTTAATGGTTAATATGCTTGTTGTGTTACATTGCGTGGAATTATTTGGATGAAAGCATGTTAGATCTAAGTACCCTTGAGCATGATTATTGGATAGATGCGGTTGATTTAGTGCACAAATTATATCATCACAATGACATAAGTAAGGGACCATTCCGAACCCAACGGTTTGAGGTCTTCCCTTGCGAGGGGTGAGTGCGGCCTTAAATCTTTGTCCCGGTCACACCGGGTGGCACTCCATGCGTAGGTGCGAGCTAGCCTCAGGTTATTTCGTAGTCTCAACACTAGGAGGCCGCGAGCCTAGAAACAGCGTCGCCCAGGTTCTGTTGTCTACAGTCTGGCGACTCCACTGGGGATTTTAGAGAATCGGCCTCGAAATCATGTCTTGTGATGTGTATAATTTGTGCATTAGTTGACCATTCCTATAGTGGGTTGAGGGGGTTAATCAAAGGCTTTGTTGAAGCTAGGTGATGGTTGGGTGTCTTCCTTCACTCACTACCCTTCGGGGAAAAGCTGTGAAGGCACCTAGATAAATCATTACTTGTAGCTCGTTGTGACATACTAGTTTGGAGAACTCGTTGTTTATTCCTGACACCAAGCGATAAGAGCCTAAGGGGCTTGGGTACTTAAGAGAGCCTCGCTCCACCTCCCTCTGGGGAATCTACAGGGAAATCCATTCGACAGTTAGTCACACACCGTAACTCGTTGGCACGTACCGTAAGGTATAAAAAAGGTGCACTCACTTGGTCGCTTGAACCCTTGAGTGGGGAGTCCTAGTTGTGGGTAATCCTTCGTCAAACGAGAGCCTTTGTCCGCGCCCCGTGAACCCACTTGTGAATTTAGCCTTGAAGAACCGGTAGTTATTTATTTTATGTTTGTGTGTTGGACCGCCGTCATTTGGATCCAGTTGGACCTTTTGTCAAAAGATGTGAACTTGTTGGGCCATTTAAACTGGGGCAAGTTTGTGTCCTTTGACAGTTGGGCCAAAAGCTTCTAAAATGCCGGTGGGCCACTTTGTGAATGGGCCTTTTATCATTTGAAGTCATTTAGCCATATCATTGCAAAGTGTAAACCTGTTGGGCCTTTTCAACTGGGACAAGTTTGCACCGCGCAATGGTGCGATTGAATGCTTTAAAATGATAATGGGCCAACTTATATATTCCATGCATCGCATACATCTCATGCATCTCATGCATACATGCATCATGTTAACCCTTGTGTCTTAAAAGCCATCATGGATACCCGTTGGGTAGAAAAAAAAAAGAAGTCAGAGCATTCCTGGGGAAAATCCAGTATATAGTCGGTTCATTGCCAAGCTGACGTCAGTATGTGAGCCTATCTTCAAGTTGTTGAGGAAAGATCAGCCAGTAAAATGGAACAACAGTGTCAGGAAGCCTTCGACAGAATAAGGGGATATTTGGTCAAGCCGCCTGTGTTGAAACCTCCGAGACCAGGAAAGCATTTGGTACTGTATTTGGCTATAGAGTCAGAAGCGTTGGGAGCTATGATGGTACAAGCCGATGAGTTGGGAGTGGAACATGCTGTCTACTATCTTAGCAAGAAGCTGCTTCCGTACGAAGCCCGTTATCAAGAGGTGGAGAAGATTTGTTTAGCAGTCGTGTGGGCATCCAGAAAGTTGCGCCATTACTTCCAATCTTACAAGATCCAGGTAGTAGCAAAAGAGAATCCTTTGAAGTACTTGCATTCAGTACCCTCGCTGGTTGGGAAGTTGGGCAGATGGTTAGTGCTGCTAACTGAATTTGACATCGAGTACCTCACCTCCAAGGTAATCAAAGGGCGAGCCGTGGCCGAATTCCTAGCGTTGCAACCTGTTGAAGGGGATCAATATAAGTTTGAGTTTCCCGACGAGGAAATCCAAGCTATAGCGGTCCAAGGATGGAAGATGTATTTTGATGGAGCAGTGAATTGGCAAAGGAGCAGGAATCAGGATAGTAATAGTAACCCCTGAAGGAGAGACCCTGCCTATGGCCAAGAGGCTGACTTTCGGAGTGACGAATAACATGGCTGAGTATGAAGCATGTGCTTTCGGATTGACAGCATTGATAGCCTTGAGTGCTAGGAATGTGGAAGTCTACGGAGACTCAATGTTGGTAATCCGACAGATGCAAGGAGAATGGGAATTAAAAGAAGAACGGCTGAAGCCTTATTTGTTCTACCTCAGGAATCTGACGCATGCTATTCCTGATTGTAAGTTTCACACATTTGCCAAGAGAGGAGAATCAGATGGCAGATGCATTGGCAACACTGGCTGCGACTTGGGAAAACCCAGAGAAGTTGGTGATGAGACCGCTTGTGTTGACAACCGTAAGTAGGCCAGCCTATGAGATTGAAAGACTACTGGAAGTAGAGGTCAACGATGGAAAGCCTTCGTATTATGACATGCAGAGGTACTTGGAGCACGGAGAATTCCCAGAGGAAGCAAGCAGAAAGGACCGAGTGGCTATTCAGAAGTTAGCTTCTCAGTATGTGAGTTTGAAGGGAGAACTCTACAAGAGGCAGGCAAATGCAAATGGAATTCAGCTGAAATGCTTGAACAGAGAAGAAGCTCAGAAGGTAATGGACGAGGTACATGCCGGAGTATGTGGGCCACACATGAATGGACTGAACTTGTCTCGCAAGATTGTGAGGCAAGGTTTCTATTGGTCGACCATGGAAGCTGATTGCGCAAGACTGGTAAAGCACTGTCATGACTGCCAAGCACACGGCAACTTGAATCATCTGCCGCACACAGAATTGCATGGGCTGTCAGAGCCATGGCCCTTCTCGGCATGGGGGATTGACATGATCGGGGAAATCCGACCGAATGCCTCGAATGGGCACCGCTTCATAGTGGTGGCAGTTGACTATTTCTCGAAATGGGTAGAAGCTGAGTCTTTCCGCAATGTGACAGCAAAGCAGATGGCAAAGTTCATTGCACGGAATCTCATTTGCCGGTATGGTATGCCGCACCATGTGGTCACGGATAATGGAGTCCAGTTTCAGGGAGAGACCAAGGCGATGTTACAAAGGTATGGGATAGGTCATCACAAGTCCTCACCATACAGGCCGCAGGCTAATGGGGCAGTCGAGGCGGCCAACAAGACAATAAAGACGATCTTGGCAAAGATGACTGAGAACTACAAAGACTGGGCTGATAAGCTGCCATATGCTCTGTGGGGATACAGAACATCTGTGAGAACGGCAACAGGAGCTACGCCGTATTCCTTGGTCTACGGAATGGAAGCGGTACTGCCGGTAGAAATGGAGATACAGTCCATGCGGGTACTCGCAGAAGCAGAACTGCCAGAACAGGAATGGACCTCGCAAAGGTTTGAACAGTTGACATTGATGGATGAGAAGAGGATGAAGTCCTTGCATCACATGCAGATATATCAGAAGAGGTTGGCCCGAGCATTTAATAAGAAGGTGCGTCCTACCAAGATCAAGAAAGGTGATCTGGTACTTAAGCAGTCGAAGCCATCGACGACAGACCCAAGAGGGAAGTTCAGACCAAATTGGGAAGGACCATACATTGTTCAGAAGGTAATGGGAAATGGAGCAGTGAGACTGTCAGACTTGGAAGGAAATGAGTTCACCGAGCCCATCAATGTTGAAGATTGAAGCTGTATTTTGCCTGAGGGGCCAAAGACTGGATGGTCACCTGCAGAAGACCTAACCCAACAGGATAAAGAAAAAATCATGCATCCACGCATACATATAACCCATTACTGCATTCTTTTTTTTGTTTTCGTGTTTTGTGTTTTGTGTTTTGGTATTCACAGGTTTCGAAGACAGAAAAGTGAAAGCGGCGGAGATGAGCCAATCAGAAGCAGCGAAAGCACTGTATTGAGTTTGGGTAGAAATCCCGGGGCTGAGGTCCACATCAGTGTTAAGGTTCAGATGGTGAATTGAGGGTTGAGGCCCGCTTTGAGTTTGAGTTTTGGGGGATGGATCCCGGGGGAAGCCCACAGTGTCGGCAGCAGAAAGGAAGAATTCCTTTGAGTGAGTGAGTGAGTTGCAAAAAAAAAAAAAAAAAAGAGAAGAAGTCTTTGGTAATTTGATATATGTCCGGTGATGACATTGTGTGCTATAGGTAGAAGCCTTAGAAACGACGAGTGCTGGAAGTGTTCTTCGCCGGTATGCTGAATAGATTGATCTTGACTAGACTCATAAAGCACCTGAATACGGGATCTCAACAATGGAAGCCTGAGTGGTTGATGAGATGACTAGCTGAAGAGACAGAGGATCGGTGAATGACCGTTTGCCTGGATGTCCACCCTGGATTACAGACGCTATGATACATGATATGGTCAGAAATAACAGAAATGTCTCTGCAAGAAAAGAAAAGAAAAAGACCGCCTATAACCGATAAGCGTGAAGCTACCCATGGGCGAGTATTAGGACCACCATGAGGAGAAATGCTACCTTAAAGGGTAGGTGTGTCAGAAAAAAAAAAAAAAAAAAGAAAAAAAAAAAGAGAAAGAAAAGAAAAGAAAAAAAAAAGAAAAAGAAAAAAAGAGAGAGAGTTCTGAATGAAGAGAAAGAGACAAGAGTGCAATACAGAAGACCATATCATGTTAAGTATGCTGAAGTAATCACAGAATGTGATTAAGACATTTAGGTTGGTTAGACCCACTGGTCCGATTCTCCGAAGCGAAATTATCGAGTTGGCTTGCTTAAGGACTAAGCTGTGAAAGATCCTTGGCACACACACACTAGGAGTCTAGTTTGGATCACCTATTCAGACGATCGGAGTTGAGCATATCGAGTACTTTGAAGATTCTCTGGCTTCGACATCAAGCATTCGTTGAGGACGAAAATATATCCAATTATCAGAGATGATCTCGTGAGAGGAATTGCAATACGCTGAGTGGAATCATTGACATCAGTTTAGTTTCAGTTTCTGCCGAGAATGGCATTCTGGGGGCGAGGCCCACATTGACATCAGTTTCAGTTTCTGCCGAGAATGGCATTCTGGGGGCGAGGCCCACATTGACATCAGTTTCAGTTTCTGCCGAGAATGGCATCTGGGGGCGAGGCCCACATTGACATCAGTTTCAGTTTCTGCCGAGAATGGCATTCTGGGGGCGAGGCCCACATCACATCAGTTTCAGTTTCTGCCGAGAATGGCATTATGGGTGCGAGGCCCACAATCACACAATCAGTTTCAGTTTCTGCCGAGAATGGCATTCTGAGGGCGAGCCCATATTACATCAGATCATTATGGTGGTCCCGGGAATGGAAAAGCTCGGGAATGAGCACAAGCTCGGGAATGGCACTCCGGGAATGGAGATTTAGTCCGGGATTGGACAGTCCGGGAATGGACAGCTCGGGAATGAGCACGCCGGGAATGGCACTCTGGGAATAGAGATTTAGTCCGGGAATGGACAGTCCAGGAATGGACAGCTCGGGAATGAGCACGCCGAGAATGGCACTCCGGGAATGGAGATCGGTTCGGGAATGGACCACAACGGTGACAGTTCGGGAATGGACTTCATTACACTACATCACAGCTACACTCCGGGAATGGAGATCGGTTCGGGAATGGACCACAACGGTGACAGTTCGGGAATGGACTCCACCACACCACACCACATCATCGGTTCGGGAATGGACCAGGGGTCGAAGCACCTCAACATCAACTCAAATCAACACGGCAAGTCAAGTGGCAGCTGGCGAGCCAGGTAAGTAAAAATGCATTGCACGTACTTTGATAGAATTGTCATTGTCACACACTGCACAAGTCCCATCAAAGTGGGGGCGACTGTAGGCATTGCATTTTTGCATAACACCCGATGAGGAGTCTTATATGGAGACAACTCCCTCTTAGTCATGAAAGGCCGCGGAAAAGAACGTTGGAAGGGTAAAGTTGGAAAATATAATTTTTGATGGATTTACTCGAGTTGTTTCGCTTCGGTTGCTTGTTATATCTCCGTTTCTAAGCTCACTTTAGGCCCAAAAACTCCCATAGACCACATACCTAACCCAAACCAAGCCCAAATACCCAAGTCAACCCAAGTCAACCCAAGTCAAACCAAACCTATGCCCATTGGACATGATTCACGCCCATTGCCCTTTATTTAGGTAATTGCGCATTAATCACATGTTTAAATCTTGTTAAATCCTTGCCTAAATAAAAGAAATCAAATAAAATCATTACCAAATCAAATCCAATCCCAAATCCTAATTAGGAGATGCATTCCTTATTAGAAACCAATTAGGAGATTCCTTCATAATCTAAAAAGAAAGCCTTTTCCCTTTGTCTATAAAAAGAGACCTTTGCCCCCATACACAACCCTAGCTCATACACATCCCTCAAGCAACTTGTGAAGCCCTCTTTGCACGTCCAAAGCCCCTCCAAGAACCCTCATTGCCGCATCCCAGAAGAAAAATCCATCCCAAGGCCGCATATCACCATCCACCACCCTTCACCAAGACAACTCACGACCAAGCCCTTTTCTTAGCCCTCCTTAGCCGACTTCCAGCCACCATTCACAGCCCTAAATTACCCTAAAATAAACCTTATTTCCAGACCCTGAAGTGCCGCAAAAAGCAGCCCCAAAGCAGCCCCAAAGTAGCGCCAAAACAGCCCCCCTGAAAGCGGCTTCACTGCACCAGTGAACTGCTGTGTGTTTAGCCACTGTTCTGGTTAGGTTCCTTGCGTCTTTAGCCTCCAAAACAGTCCTAAAATCATCTAGAAACCATCCCAAAAATCCCAAAAAGTTTCCCCAAGAAATATTTACAAATGCACCTCCCGAGACCACCAAAATCACCCAAAACATTCCACTAAACGCCCGAACCAGTGACCTGAAACGCAGCGACCAAACGGCGGCGAAACGGAGATAAAACAGCAGCCCAAGCATCAAAACAACAAGGGAAAATAGTGAGCAAACAATTTGGAAAGGTTTCGGATCATTCGCCCTTCCAACGGACTTGGAACGCGCTTCCAAAGATCGACAAAAGAGGTTAGACCTGAGGGTACCTTTTACCTATCCTCTTTATTCTTTATTTTATTTTACTTTGATATATAATTGCATGAGAGTCGTTTGAGGCATGATTTGATTGTTGGATGGGCGGGACATGTGTTCCCTTTTGTGGTATATAGGATGGAAACCCGGACGTAAATTCTGTAGCCGAATCCGAATGGACGGTAGTGCGGTTTGTACTCGGGATACAACGCCACGTACCACTTAAGAGACATATGTTTTGTCCCATCCAAACTTATATTTGAGCATGTTATAGTCTTTAGGTTATTTGTTTATTATTTGAAGCATGGTTTAATTTAATTTGTTATTTATTTGTTAAAGCATGTTTAGGTTGTTCACTATGCATGTTCTTAGTTTATTATGCGTTTGGGTAATGATTCGTACATGTTGATTTAATGGTTTAATATGCTTGTTGTGTTATATTGCGTGGAATTATTTGGATGAAAGCATGTTAGATCTAAGTACCCTTGAGCATGATTATTGGATAGATGCGGTTGATTTAGTGCATAAATTATATCATCACAATGACATAAGTAAGGGACCATTCCGAACCCAACGGTTTGAGGTCTTCCCTGCGAGGGGTGAGTGCGGCCTTAAATCTTTGTCCCGGTTCACACCGGGTGGCGACTCCATGTTATTCGTATTCTCAAATAGGCCGCGAGCCTAGAAACAGCGTCGCCCAGGTTCTGTTGTCTACAGTAGTACTTGGTACGTACGTGATTCGGATACTCCGACGACCGTATTTACTGCCAACTTATCCGGGGATCCATGGGTCGCTTCCCGATAATCCACCGATGACGCATAACTCGCACTCTTAAATAATCTGGGATTATATAGAAGAGAGAGAAAATTAATCTAAGATAATAACAGAGATATTTTATCCGGGATAAAATGTCGTCTAAGAGAGAGAACGATTAATTTGGAATTAATCGATGAATTAATATATTCGATATATTAAATGAAATTAGATTTCGACGCGGAATTTAAATGGATTTTAATTCGGGCAAACAAGTTAATTCGGAATTAATTCATTAGCGACGTGAATAGTGATTTCGCTAGGCATAATCATTTAATTACGACGCAACGGAAAATTCGTTAATTCGGAATTAGCAAAATCGAGCCCGCGAGAATTTTGCGGGGCCCGCTCGCATTTAATATCGTGTGGGGCACACATGTCAATCAAGCGTCAAAAGTCAAGTGTAATTAACTCATATGTAATAATGAAGAATTGATTTCTAAAATCTATTTCAACATTTACAAAACCTTTTCACCTTGTAAAAGTCAAGGTAAAAGCATTTTTCAATGTTGAAATAGATTTTAGAAATCAATTCTTCATTATTACAACTTCTCTCTCTCTCACGTATTGAAATTCTTTCAATTTCTTTCATCTTTCTCTCTTGGCAAAAGTCACGCCCAAAGCATGAAAATGCTCACTGGTTTTGAACCAAAATGGGCGTGAATAAGGGAAGCAAGAGTTGGGTTTTTGTGGCAAAAACCGTTAGTGCTAGCACACTACGAAACTTGCGAAGGTGGTAGGGAGGTTCACCCATGAGGCGGGACTCATCTGACGGAGTTTGGAGCTTCGAAATGAGACCCGAAACTGCCAAGGCAGTGAGCATGGACTGCAGTAGTAGGCGCACCAAGGCAGTGAGTTTTGTGGCTTTGTTCGTCTTCAAATCGACTCAACCGATCGATGTGAGTATTCCGCTACCTCCGTTGATGTATTCACACATTGTTTTCATGTCTTGTTTGATCTTGGGACCTTAATAAAAACCAACACTTATACACCTCACAAGAGAACAATTAGATTGTTGCTCACCATGCGGTTTTCCTAAAAAGGAATAACCGATATGCATGGTAAGTGGGAGGATAGTAAAACTCGATGAAAATCAGAGTAATACTGTTCAAGGCATCAAATCTTAATGGAACACAAATAGTTCATCAATGATAAAACTATTACTATTAATCTTCGAATACACAAGAACCTCGTAAGTCATAGAGAATCAGAAAACAACCTGGGGTATGGGTTTCTGATCTAATCTCATAAAAGTCTATCTTATTGAGCTATACCAACTGACTACGTATGAGGAAGTGCTACAAGGTATCGACTCCCTATTATGGCAAAGTTGTTGGTTTTCTATAAGGTCCCAAGATCAAATCAAGACATGAAATAATGTGTGAACACATCAACGGAGGT
>SKCR01024159.1:0-32800 GCA_019454045.1 Zanthoxylum bungeanum
ACAAGAGACATATTTTTATTATCTTCGCTACTGATTTCATCACTAAATGGGTGGAGGCCATCATTTAGTAAAAATCTCATAAGAAAAGATTATTGATTTCATCAGAGACCATATCATTCATATATTTAGTGTTAGGGTTGGTGCTCGGAGAGCCAATCCAGATTGTATTTATGTCAGATTCATGAATACGAACAATATATATTTCCATAATATTACTTATTAATGGTTACACCTCTTGTCTTTTATATACGTATTCAATCTAATATCGATTAGAATGAAAATAAATCGGATTTAGTGATATGTATATATAATAGACAAAGATCAAAGGATTTACAACGTAGTGCACATCTACAATGTAGTTTGTAATTGACATTGGGAAATGTCACTATAAGTTATATATTCTCAAATAAAGTTCCTGGTCAATATTTACTAATACGGGTCCGTTAGTAAAATCCACTGAGACCAGTACATGTCGTATATCGGGACTTGGTCTGATGGTTTATCCCAATGAACTATGAGTCTCGGGAGACTCGTATAGACATGTAGGTGTTTATTTGATAAATATTGAACGACTCATCGAAGATTTCCTAATAGATGGTACACCAAAGTTAATAGGAATCTTCTTGAGTCGAGTATCATAGTGGTCATTCGACTTGCGATACCACTGTGGATATATGAGACATCCTTCACACTTTGATGGCAGTCACATCACCGATCTATTTAGATCAGACCTCCGCCTGCTCGTTGGGTGTGGACCCATGCTCATGATATCCTATGAGTATCAGATAGAATATGTTAGTCCTATGCATAGGGCATAGGTATCATGTACGTTTTTTCGATCTAGTAAATCCATAGCCGTGATATACTTTGGAAGTGAGTTCCGAGTGTTATTTAGAGATCGTAAATTTATAAGTCGACTATATATACCTTAGGGATTTGACATTCCTTTCTATATCCCCGGTATAATATTGATAGTCTGTGATGAAGAGATTATATGTATGTAATGACCTCGACTTGCATAGTTTAACGAGATTATTCATGGTCGTTATAATTTACGAGTGGGTGAATTATGGACATGAAATTTGATTCCGTGACGGATAAACCTAAACTTATAGAGTCACACAATATGAAGTGTACTTGTTGAGTACTTGGGCAACACGTTATAAATAATACAGATTATTCATAATACTTCATCGGATTAAATAAGTTAATTCGAATTGTTTAACGGTTAAACGAAAAATACATGTATAAGAGGCATTTCGGTCATTTTATAATTAATGTGTATTTGTATTGAATATATGATTTTATTAAATACACATTAATTAATTGTCAAATAAGATATTTGACATATATCATTAATATATGTATTTGGATTATTTAAAATAACTATGATACATATATTTAGATATTTATATTTAAGTAATTATTAAATAATTAAAGTAATTGAAATACTAATATATAAGGTGATATTTATGCTTGGAAATGATTAAATTGTAAAATTTTGACTTTTTTACATTTAAGAAAAATTTGTTAAAATGTTATTTTGCTTCCTTTTAATTTGATTAAAACCAAAATATCCTTTTCCTTTTATTACCCCAAATTTTTTCCAAGCTTGGATAAATAAGGGAAATGTTTTTTCCTTTATTTGGTTAATGAAAACCTAGCCATCTTCAACCTTAGAAAAACACCAAAGAGAGTAGAGAGAAAATAATCAAAGAAAGAGAAAAAACTTGAAGAAAGTTTGGAGATTAAAGGTAATCTTTAATATTCTTCAACCTAGAAAATTTGTTTTATTGTTCTAGTATGTTATAAATATTGTAGAGATTCTTTTTCACTCTAAAATTTGGGGGGTTTTTGATTTGGTTGATGGATTTGGAGGCTAAATACATGTGTAAAGTTACATTGAGTAATATTAGTGTAATATTAGAGTAATTTTATCATATGATGACTTATTGCCATTCTAGGTGTTATGAAAATTCTGAAAATTTTTGATGAAAAATATATTATTTAAATGTACTAGATGTGTATTGGGCATTGAATAATTGTCGGAAATTATTTCGGAGTGAAAATATACAAAAATCGTGAAAAACGGCGTTCCCGGGTGAGTTTCGGGCTTACCGGGTAATGGCTGTCCAAATAATGAATTGGTCACTGTTTGGGCAGCTCATGAACTGTTCAAGTACTATTAGGGCTGACATGGGCAACCCCCATTTGTATTGGTTGGTCGGTTCGGGAAAAAAAGTGTTTTATACCATTTTGCGGAAAAATATTTTTCGTAAAAGTTTCGCGATATTTTCTAAATTATTTATATTATTATTTGATAACAAATATAATATGTTTAAGTGAAATATGAATGAATTATTCATATGGGATATTGAATAATTTATTTGGTAATTTTAAAATTATAAACTATGATTTCACCCGAACCACGCTCTTCCGATGCGCCTTGTGTCTGACCCCAACATTTGGGATGCCCAAACATTAATAGTAGATCATGGAACTTCATTAAATGAGGATAAAGTTAAGCATTTCTTGAACGAGTATGAAATTCAATTAGTAAATTCTACATTGATAAGCGGTGAATATGTTAATACTTACCGCCTCTCTAACTGGTATTTTGTGAGTTAACTCAGGATTTATGAGCGTTTTGATATGTTTAATGTTTATTTTGTAGGGTCAGAGCATAAGATGGCTGAAACGGGCTTAACAAGTGAAGAAATGGCAATATGGAGCGAAATTATTCCTATACTAAAGACCTGAGTAGCTCATCCTGAAATTGGAGAGCGCGTCGCGATGAACTGCAATAAAAAAAATCTGACAGAACACAACTTTTTAGTGTGTGTCGCGACATTAAAACAATAGGCACGCGCGTTGCGACGTTGGGCTATGCACGTCGCGACGCTCACACAAATTCCAAGTTTTGAGAGAATTTAAGGAATCGTAAATAAGAAGGTATCCAGAGCTCTCTATAAAAGAATAGTCAGTCATAAGCCCTAGAATGATATTTTGGAAGCCTTCAAGAGACTTTTGAGAGAGAACAAAACACATCAAGGAAGCATAGCACCGAGGTTCAACATCATGAAAGAAGAAGACTGCCGACTTTAATAGTGTTTATTATTTTCTTCTCTTTTATGATGTTTTGTAAAACATTGATTATTCATTTAGAAATCTCAGTTATGTGTTGTAACTAAACCCTTAATCTATGGTTGTGATGAAACTCAAAATTTTAATTCTATATAATTGGTTCTTCTTATATCTTGTGTGACTTATTGGCTTATTTATTGAATATTTATGCTTAATGCTCTTTGTTGTTTGATCACCTATAAGATTGAAGTGAGAAACTTATTTGAACTCGAAAATGAAGGTTTGGCCTTAGGTTCAATAACGCATGATCTCATCGAATAGATTTCCCTATAGGATAGAAATATACATGTAAGGCGTGTGTAATCACAATTGGAACTTGATCTTAAAGAATTTGGGCTAGGTAATTGACATAGAAATATAGTTAATTAGTTTAGTCTAAATATTTTCACATGAGCATCGAAAGAGGATTGTGGATGAATTTGATGGAGTTGGTGCTTGGAGTGCCAATCCGAATTTTACATTTTATTATTTATTAATAAAATAACTATATTTCATTTCATACCTTATTAATGGTATTGTCATTACGCAAATTATATTGATGTATAAATATGCTAAAAATGACATCGACCTTAGAATAGACTTGACAATATGTGTAAACTATTCTTAAAGTAAATATTCCTAGTCGTTGGTTTTGGAATACGGTTGAATTCCTATAACCTAGAAGACTAGCACATGTCATATATTGGAATTGGAGTTCCAATGGTTTAACCCGATGTACCATGAATTTTGGAAACTCGTATAGACATGTGGGTATTCGTTGAAGCGAATACTGAATGACTCATAGATGATTCCTAAATAGTTGGAAGCACACACCACCGTCAATAGGAATCTCCTCGAGTCGAGTAGCATATGTAATACTTTGACTATATGATAGAATTGATTTTGTGTGAGATCCTCCACACTTTGATGACATGTATGTCAGAAACCTTTCATGGTCTGGACTCTAGATGTTTGTTGGGTGTGGACCGATGAACTCAGTAATCAAGTGCGAACCAAGATAGAATCCGTCGGCCCAAATGTGTACCATAAGAGGTTTAGGTATCCATGTTAGTAAAGTTACGATTCTTAAATCTTTGGTCAAAGTCGATCACCTGGGGTGGATCGCATCAGTTATGAAGAATCCTGGGCATGTCGACATGAGATGTGCGCCTCAGAAACTTGACGGTATATTCTATGTTTCCTAAGCACAACTTGGATAGCCTAAGACGGAGGGATTATTAGACATATTTGATGACCTCGACTTGTATAGTTCAGAAAGATCGTTCGTATTCTTCGTGAATTCGGAGGTGGTCGAATTACGTACATATTAGCTAGGGTTATATGACGAACGTGTCTGAACTTAGAGAGCCCCAATATGAAGTGTTCTCGTTGAGCACTTGGGTAGCCGATTAATTTTGATAAAAGATAATATTCTATATTATAATTATCAACTAAGATAATCAAGTGTTATTGGATAACATTGATTATTTACTTTGACCTAATTTGATTAATTCAATAATTACACAAGGGCTTAATTGTAAAATCATAATTATCTCTACCATTTGAGGATATTATGTTAATTGTAAGTATGTAATAATATGTGGTTTTGGTTTGATTTAATTGGATTAAATCAAAGTGGCAAACATTGAACTAAAACATTTCTTAATCTTTGGCTTGAATTAATTAGATTAAATTAAAGTGGGAGATAATGAAGATTAGTCACACCTAATTATACATATTTGGATAAATTAGATTAAGCCCACTTAAAAGTTGATTACAACTTTTATTAATTAAAAATTGCCTAAGTTTTTCTATAAATAGCAAGCTTTATGAAGGTTTTAATTACAAGTACAAGTACAAGCAAATTCTTAGAGAAATTAGCCTAAGTTAGAGAAGTGTTTAGAGAAGCTTGTGAGGTCTCTATAACATTTCATCTAGGGGAAATCAAGATTGGATCTTGAAGTGAAGCTTGCTAGCATTGGAAATCAATATTGGATCTTGAAGTTAAGCTTGCACACCTTGGAGGTTCTCCAACCATTTCAACAAAGAAGAAGTAGATTGAATCTTGCATCAAGCTTGCTAGGTAAGTTTGAACTTCTCTTAAGCTATGAATTATGTATTAGATGCATGATCACATAGCTTAATGATGAAATAGGGCTAATAAATTGTGTTAGGATGCTTTAGAAGTATAAACACAATATACTTGTAATTGGGTCAAAATATTTATGTCAGACATAAACATAAAATTAGAGTTTGGAACTCTAGATTAAAGATTAGAGTTATGGCTACCATTCTAGAATCACTTGACCATCTTTGGGTGACCTAGAATTGTTCACGAGATATTTCTTATTGGGATTCTAATTTAGTTTGTGTATTGGATTCAAAATTTACGCAAGTGCGTATTTAGAATAAATTTATGTTTTTGTAAAAGTATTTGATATTTTGAAAAAATTGATTTTTATTCTATAACATGTGTTAATGTTGGTTTTGAAGTTAAAAATTAATTTTTGGTGTTTTTGAAGTGTTTAGGGAAGACCAGAAGAAATTAGTGTAGTGAGCTGAAGGAATTGATTTAAAAAAAAAAAATTTGGCTTGCACTCACTGTAGCATGCGCATCATGTGCTTGCGAGCGCCGAATTTGGTTTTGCTCGTTTTTGAGTTTTCGGACTCCAATTCAGTCCCGGTTTTTTCCTATACACTCGTAATGGAATATAATATTTCATTAAATTATTTTAAATTACACCCATACTTGATATTCATGGGTTAGACTCATTTCCGCTGTGCGGGGTACCGATCTGACCCTAGGTGTTCCACAACTGCCCCAACAGAATGGTATCAGAGCAAGGCTTAATCACACAACACATGTTTTTGAATCCATGTCATAGTAATTTTAATTTAATTATGCATAAGACATATTGGATATGTAAAGCATGTTTTAAATTAAAACTTTAACCTAATTAAGTTAATGACTTGATTGTCATCAATCTCCCGTGATTATGTGATTACTTTATTTAAGTAATAATATTAGTAATGTTAGAGCATTATTGGATGGTCCGTCTTGTCAATACGGAGATGAATGGGTTCTTACTACTTATATCCAATATCGTCATTAGTGTGAAGGTATAAATGCTCAGAACTTAGGTCGCTCCGGTAAAACATTAGATGTAGCATGATGAGTTAACGCAGTCACCCAATTTCATCATTAGTGTGAGGGTGTACATACGAAGCTCATTAGTGCATATTGACAAGTATACACCCAGAACACGTCTTAATCCAATATCGTCATTAATGTGAGGATAAGAAACGGTTCACGACCAAACTAGGAGTCACATGAAGTGATTGACCTTGGAGGTCTACCTACTGAGTTTATAAAGGCCAATATCGTCATTAGTGTGAGGCTAGAGTAAATGTCATGGGATCCACTTGCCGCTATGAAATTTTGATAGTCAAATTTCTATTTTTCCGCTAAGGGAGATTACAGAATTACTTAAATTATTGGGAGGGCACTAGTAGATTTAAAATTCCATAATCAATTAGTGTTATTATTTTGAAATGAAAATTGTTCTGCTACTACTAAAAAATATTATCTTGTAGATGACTGTCGCTAATCCATTGATGAAAGTTTTGGATTCCAATAAGCTAAAAGGAGCTGATAACTATTTCGAATGGGAAATGAACATGAGCATTGTCTTGGAGTATGAAAAGTTCACTTATGTCACTATAAATCCACTGCCTATTGAAATCGATCCTGACTCCACTCCAGAAGAGCGAGAAACTTTTAATAGATGGAAGGATGATAACCTGAAGGTGAAATCCTACATCTTGGGATCGATGGTTCCATATTTGCTGGGATAGTACATTGAAGTACCGGATGCTTGGAGCATCATGCGAAACTCAAGGAGTTGTTCGAGGCAAACCAAGAGATGAAACTTTATCGAAGGTCTAAGGAATTGTTCCGTGCAGAACTCAAAGAGGGATGAGATATCAGCACTCATGTTTTGAACATGATAGACCAGATTCGATATCTGGAACGATATGGCATTGTGTTTGATGAACAGTTGGGCCGTAATTTGGTTATGTCTTATTTGCCTGGTTTTTATGTTGGTTTTATATTAAATTTCCATATGCATTCGATGCAAGCCACATACAAAGAATTTCATAACATGCTATACACGACAGAGCAAGATTTGAGGAAAGACAACCCACACTGTATCTCCATGGTGGAGCTGGCTCTTTAAAGACTTATGGGAAGTCCAAGAAAATAAAATTGGGGAAGAATAAGATATCAAAGAAAAACTCCAAGAAGCGCAAAGGCGCAAAACCAAAAGTAGCTCGTGATTAATGTCTACAATGCAAGAAGTCTGGACACTGGAAGAAGGATTATCCAGAGCTAAAAGGAAAAGCATGACCCTCAGGTACGCTTTGTATTTTTCCAATTATTGACATCTCATTAGCCTTAGATGCAAATAGTGGATGGGTGTTAGACACTGGCAGTCCTACTCATATTTGCAATTCCCTACAGGAAATGAGGGTTAAAAGAAGGCTGAATAAAGGGGAGATCCAGCTTAGAGTTGGTAATGGCGAGACATTGGATGTCAAGGCCATATGAACAATTGTTCTAGATCTCCCAAATGGATGTAAATTAGGTTTGCATGACTATTATTATGTTCCCTCAATTATCAGACAAATAATATCACTGTCAATATTAGATAAAGAGGGATATAAAATAAACATTACAGATGAAATTTTATGTTTGTGTGATAAAGAGAATTTATTGAAATGTGAATGTTTTTTATCAAACGATCACTATATTTTGGAAACATATAGATATGTCTTTAATATAGAGAAAAATACAAGTAGAAAGTCTGAATTAAATAGTACTGAATTATGGCATATGAGATTGGGCCATATAGGTGTTAGACGTCTATCCAAATTGGTAAAGGACGGTTTGATAGAAAATCATACCTTAGATTCATTTCGATTTGTGAGTCATGTATCCAAGAAAAGATGACAAATGCCCTATTTCTAGGTGTTGGACACCGTGTTGGAGATTTATTTGAACTAATACACAACGATGTGTGTGGTCCATTAAATTATGCCGCTCATGATGGTTCAACATACTTTATGACTTTTACAGATGACAAGTCTATATATGGATATGTCTATATGATGAAACATAAGACGAAAACATTTGACAAGTTCAAAATTTTCCGAAACGAAGTAGAAAAACAAACCAGTAAATTCATCAAATGCCTTAGATCAGATCGAGGCACTGAATACATGAATGAAGAATTCAGAAATTATTTAAGGGAGAATGGAATTCTTGCTAAATATATCCCACCAGGAACACCTCAACACAATAGTGTGTCCGAACGAATAAATCGTACTTTATTGGATATGGTGCGATCCATGATGAGCTATACAGATCTTCTTTATTACCTTTGGGGTTATGCTTTTCTAACTGCTACATACATACTCAATAGGGTTCCATTGAAAGCTGTTTCTACGACCCCATATCAGAAATGGTTCGGTAGAAATCCAAGTCTTAGGCATTTAAAGATTTGGGGTTGTCCTGCATACGTTAGAATTGCGCAGCGGGATAAACTAGCACCCAGAGGGTATAAATGTAGGTTCGTTGGATATCCTAATAATTCCATGTGATATCAATTCTACGATTCCGAGTAACGAAATGTATTTATTGTTCGCTTTGTAACTTTTCTTGAAAAATAATTTTTTAGAGAAATTAGTAATTGTAGAGAGATTAAACTTGATGAGTTTAATCCCAACATTAAGGAACCTGAGATAGATGTATAATGGATGATTAATTTTAATTATGTGGAGATCATCATCATCATCATCATCATTGATGGATAGTTATTATTATTATTATTATATTATTATTATTATTATTATTATTATTATTATTATTATTATTATTATTATATTATTATTATTATTTTAGCGTCGAAAAATGTAATCGATTATAATTTTTAACGTCGATTATAATTTTTCGACGCTAAAAGTTAGACTTTTAGCGTCGATTTTATTTCGACGCTAAAAGTAAAAAATTAAATTTCCCAGAAAAAATTACCCTAATTTTTTATTAGCCGCTAACGTTTTAGAGTCAAAATATTCGACGCTAAAGGGTTATTAAAATCCCCAAATCGGTATCCCCACACTCTCTGCTTCTGCGTGATTTCTTCTCTTCTGCTCTCAACTAGACTCGTCTGATTATGGTAAATGATGTTTTTGATGTTTTCTTTTATCGATCCTTAATTGCTTGGAGGCTCTTTTGATTTACAGTCAGCGTAATGATTTCATATGTATGTATGTATATACATATTGTGTGTGTACGTTCGGTGAAGTTTAGATTTGGAATTCAGATGATATGATAAATTGGTGAAATGGGTTGTGAATGAATCTGTCATTGTATGTATGTATGTATGAATGTTGGTGGGTATGTTTGTATGTAGGTATCAATAAATGAATGAGTGTATTTATTGAATTTTTCGAAGAATTTTATATGGTGGAATTCTGAAGATTAGATGAATTTTATATGCTTGTTGTTCTGGAAATTCCAGAACAGCATGCTGTTATTCTGGAAATTCTGGAACAACATGTTGTTATTCTGGAAATTCCAGAACAACATGCTGCTTTTCTGGAAATTCTGGAACAGCATGCTGTTTTGGAAATCCAGAATAGCAAGCCCATGTCGCGCCGTAAGTTGTGAGCTTGCGGTATTTGAAAAATGCTAGTTATGAATTTATTCTAGATATGGCTTAGATTACAGTTATAAGACTTGAAGTAAATGATTTGATAAACTAGCCAATGATTCAGATTTTTTATCTTATTTTTATATTTTAAATTTGGATATATATATATATATATATATATATATAATATATATATATATATCTTGCTAGTGAAATTGAGGGTGCATAACTATTATTCAAGACTGTATTTTGATTCTTATTTTGCAGATGGCACCGAGCAATCACAAACACGCTACTTCGACTCCATCTACAACTGCAAGGATAGATGCCCATGCTGGGGTCTCTGCTAGCACATGTGACTCGAGTGCAGTGAAGGGTCGAGGACGCACCCGTGGCCTGGGGTTGGTTAAGCACGTTAAGGCTCACGACCGCATTCGGATAGAGATATCAGATGATGAAGAAAGATAAATCGGGCAACATTCGTCATCAATTACCAATGCCATAGGTGCCGCTGCTCGGTATGAAGCTCCCAAAAACTACGTTTCTTGGAGAAAGATACCGTGGGAGACGGAAATCAACCGGCTCTCCCCGACGCTAGTTGTGAGTAAACTTACAATATTGAGTTTTCTTTATATTATGTTACTTTCTTTAAATTAATATTTTATACTTAATTTTTACTTGGTTGCTATTCTAGCAGGAGTGGTTTGACGTGGATCTGACCAAAGTAAACGTCCAAAAGTATCTTGACAAATAAATGGGGAGGAAAATTATAAAGATTATAGGACAAAAGTCCAGAAATAGATATTCGACGCATATGGACCTTCGGATGCTCCACAACACAAGCCTGATTTTATAGAGGAGCAATATTGGACATTCTTGTTTGAGCTTTAGTCTTGCGAGAAACACGAGGTAATTTTTAAAATAATACGAAATTGATAATAATCTTTGTTTTTGTTAATTACAGTGTTGTTAAATACAGAAAAAATGTCACGCAAATACGGATAATCGAAGTCACATGCGTTTCAACCACCGTGGAGGTTCTAAGCCATTTATCCAATACCGTGCTGAACATTCTGAGGTAAATATATCCTAAACTGTATTTTAACAGTTCATTAATTTTACCAATATCCAATAATGTATCAGTTTATATTTTTTAGCAGAGTAGCACAGGTGAGGTGCAGTCATTTCCAGAGTTTTTCCAAGTGATGCAGTACAATAAGAAGAAAAAAATGGATCAATGAAGAAGCTGAACACTGCTTCATAAGTTTAAGTATTTAAAATAAAATAAATATTATTTTAAATTGATTTTTTTCTTTTCAAATTCGAACATTAACTTAATTTTTTTAAACAGAACGAAATGGTGGAGCTCCAACATCAAACTCATGAGACAAGGTCCGACCCTATACCAGATGAGAACTTGTCGCAATTGGTTTTCAAGAATAATATAGCGTACAATGTCGGTCTTGGCACTCGTAAGAAGCCTACGCCATCTGGGTGCACTACTGTTTCTTCTCAAATTGACTCGTGCCTTCGAGATGAGCTAGCCACCACCAAGAACAGGTTGGAAAATACTGAAGACGAGCTGAAGAAGACTCAGGAGACGCTACCGCAGGTCAATGTGGACCACGAAAGGAATATGCAGGAGTTCGACCAGCGGATAAGGGCTTTCCGGGAGATGTTGGAGGCCTTCTCGGCCAGAGTACATTGGGCTCGAGCACCCCTATCACAGCAGTAATAAATTTTATTTTCATTTGTATAAACATTCACAATAGATAGTTTTAATAGACTATATATTTTTTTTTATTTAATAAATTTTCATTACAATAACAAATTAATTATTAGAATAAAAATAATTATACTATAATTCGGCAATTTTTTTTAAAATAATAATATTTTTTAAAATATTAAATTGAATATTTCAGAGCAAATGTATGTAAAATAATAAATTTGTTTTACTTTTAGCGTTGAATTATTCGACGCTAAAAGTAATAAAATAATATTTATTTTTTAATAATTTATTGATTTTTCGTCGAAGATTTTTGATGCTAAAATAGACTTTGTAGCGTCGCATAGTTTGGTCGCCAAATATGTATTTTAGCATCGCAAAATATAATTTTTCGTCGAAAATATTTCAACGTAAAATATAAGGTTTTAGTGTCGAAATTTATAGTTTCGACGCTATTTGTCTTTCTCGTCCACATTTTGGCGTCCAAATTTAGCGTCGAAATTATTCGACGCAAATTACTTTTAGTGTCTAATTATTAATTTTAGAGTCGATAAGTTTCGACGTTATAGACCTTATTTTTTTTTTTATAGTGAAAGCATTTCAAATAAGTTTCATTCTTACTTTTAATGTAATAGCACTTCAAATACAATCACCCATTGCATTCAAGATTAATTTTTGAAAAAAAAAGGAATTTTTTTTATATAAGTAATTAAAAAACAATCACATTTTAAGAGTCAATCATTTTTTTTTTGTAAAGATAATCATATTTTTTTATGAGAACAGCCACATTTTAATAATCTTAGTCATTTTTTTTGAAAGGATGATCACATTTTTTAGAATGACAATCACATTTTTTTTTATACGAACAATCACATTTTTGTAAAAATAATCATATTTTTGTAAAGACACTCACATTTTAATAAGATCAATCGTTTTTTTTTTTTTTTTTTTTTTAAAGATGGTCATATTTTTTGTAAGGATAGTCATTTTTTTTATGATATGTACATTTTTGTAATAACACAGTCATATTTTCATGTTGTATATTATGTGCAACGAAATAATTATGGGGCTAATTTTAATATTATGGAAGTCTAAATTTGAGATAGGTTCCTTAATAAAAGTTGTAGGTATGAATGCTACCTATATGTAAAATTTTATAGATTCTGATTTGGAGTTCATATGAAGGAGATGTGAATGTTTGAAAATGACATATCCTTTTCTTTCATCAAAACTTATCGATAATGATATTTGTTTTAAAGCTTATGATTTATAAATTAATAATATATATCTTTTTTTTTCTTGAAACACTTTACATTTTGGAGAATTTATTTTTTTAAATTAAAATTTTTGAAAAGAAACTACCAAATATGGATTGCTTAACCTAAGGTATTTTTCTTTCCTTTGTTTTTTGGTTTTTTGAGTGGCAAATTTATAATTATATTATTTTATCATGGATATTTATGTCATTTTACTTGTGAGTGAACTAAATGTAAATTCTATTTTGAGTTTGGTCTAAATAGAAATGGATTTTTCCATTTTAGAGTAAATAATAAATCCTATAATAAATTAGGTTAACTAAAAATGGGACCGATAATATAAAATGAAGGGGATCATAAAACGGACTTTTCCATTTCATTGGTGGCTTTTTCTTCTCTCTCATTTTGATTAAGTAATAAGTACTAAAGTATATCTATATATATGCAATCTGATTTTTATGAGGGGGCTATAATAATGCCAACTTTCTAAAATTATCAAGTACATTATGATATATTGCAGCTGGCAAAAAGTTGTGGCATATTAAATTATTTGTGTGCAATGTAAATTAGTTAAAATGTGTAGAGTGGTAAAAGGCTTATAACATAGTCGACGGGTACTGAGTTTGAATTCAAATGAAAATTTGGGACAGTCGAAGATTTTACCAGCTCACTTCACCCGAGAGTTTCCAATTTTTTTTTTTAAAAAAATAGTGTAGAGAGTGGTAGCATGTGACTCTTATCAGAGTTTTGTGTACCATTTAGTAGCATAAATATTTGCTCTGATCTTGGTAGCTAAATTGAGAATATCAAATTGCTCTTATTATCAACATCAATTGCCTATTAGGAAGCAACTGATCACAATGGGACAACGTTCATATAAATATATTTATAGTCTTGTGAAACTGTGATGATTCCATGTTCGTGCATTAATATTACGATTTTGGCTTTGGTATTCTCAGGTTTTAATACCATTTTTATATTTTGAGATCTTTGATCATATAAAAATATTATTAAAAAAAATAATATCCTTAATCATTAATTATTATTTTTTTTTTAAAATTGAAAATATAGGCGAAATGCATAGCCCCGTCTATAATCAACACTGGCAATACAAAAATAGAAAAAATATCTAGTTCCCTTAGTGTTATACAATACACATCAGTCAGAAACATTATTGGCGAGACATTTGTTATCCATCTACATCACATGGTTTTATGGTATATGAAATGATTTTTATTTGGTAATTGGATCTATTTGCATGACAATTAATGATGTTGCAAGATATTGCTTACTTGTTTTGATGCTTATATCGAAACAAGAGAATCTATTTCCATTGATCAATAATTATTTGGCTTGTGAGAATGACACAAATATACATTTAAAGTATAAGTGAGTTTCTACATGAGAGTGAGATTAAGAAGAAAATAGAGCTATCTTATGTTAGAGATTTTTGGGAATATAAACTAAACTCACTAAATTAATTTGATATCATACCGAATGACGGGTTAGCCTTATCGAATTAAGTTCATTGTACTCTTAATATAATATTTAAAATCTTAATTTATTTCATAATTAACGGAGTTAGAAATAAAAATCTAATGACACCAAATTTTCAAATTCTACTAGCATGTGAAAATATTTTTGGGTGGGGCAAAATTATATGAGTGGTAGGGTAAAGACATCTCATTGTTGTTTTATTTAACTTAAAACGTCAAAAGTCCAAGTGGCATTTATTTATAGAACGTAGAGTAAAATAAGTCCATCACCATTTAATTATTAATTGTGTAAATTTTGCCACCTTAGCACATAAAAGAGTCAAATGCAATCTCCATCACCATCTACCATTTATGGAGCATAAGGTAGTCACGAGCTTATCTAACTCTAAAAGTTCAACCAAAAAAATCATGTCAATTTAGTGCAAGTATTAATCATATTAATTGTTTTGGTAACTCTCAATTTTGAAAATAGTTTTCCGAGAAGAAAATGAGTAATATTACATACATCAAGATCTTTTCTAAATTCTGTTTATAACGAGAATTTTGTGCAGTGGTCAGTAGATATGACATTTAACTCTCAATTCATAACATTCAAAATCAAAGACATTTTGGTACTATGTTTTTTTTTATTCTCAAAATCACGATTTATACATTATATAATTGATTTCAGTAGATTCCTAAAATGTTATGATTATTTAATCACTGAAGAGTATTTTGTGGGGAAAATAAATATTATCTATTACTACTTGAATAGAATTTACAAGTGTTACAAAATTTGTACAAAAAACCTCACACACTAACTACATTCTCTAAGCTCTCTTACTTTAAGTTTACACTCTAAGCTCTCTTACTTGGAATTTCTTGGAACCAGATTGTCAACAAAAATACAAACTCACCAAAGTTATTTTGGTGGTTTGCACCATTGTCAAAAGGTGGCAATTATTTTTGACAATAGTGACCACAATCTTTGACAATAAAGATTATGGAAGCTGGATTCTATAATTTTTATCCTCTAGCTGCATTCAAAATGATTGTCATCTGAAAGTTATCATGGCTATGTCTCTGCAAAGCTCAAGCTTGTTCCGAGTGACCACCTTTGTTGACATGTCGGCTGTGTCTTTACACATCACACTTCACTGTGTCTCTACACAGTACTTTTATGTCATGTCTGTGCATCACAGTTCTGCTGCCATATTTCTTCACTCATTTATTCATCAGTGCATTCTTTTCTTATAAGAAACTCTCTGACTCCCCCTCATCAGTAAGCATAATATATTCAGATCTTGTATATCTGGTTGATGGAAATCTGCCTCGCTCAGATCTTCTTGTCTGAGATCCACTGGTTTCATGAGGTCTGTCATCATCCAAATTTATGGATGATCCTGTAGCATTTAGTGGAGCGTGTTGCGGCTTCCCCTGCTCAATACTCTCTTCTGTAGCTTCCGATGGAGCGGGTTGTGTCTCCCTTACTCAAATTTCTTATCTTCCTCCTCTAGTTCTACTTCTGGAATTTCATCGTGCACCTTATTTGTGGCCAATTGTGCTGGTGCTTGGTCTGGATTCCTGTCGGCACTGAAATGGGAAGACATCATAATCTTTTCAATATTTTCAATTATCTGGTCTTCAAAAAACTCTACATCCCGGCTTCTGATGACCATCTTTTCCCTCGGATGCCATAGTATGTATCCAAATTCTTCATCTCCATAGCCTAGGAATATACATGGAGTAGTTCTTGCATCGAGCTTCTGCCCGAGTTCCTTGGATACATGTACAACGACTAAACAACTGAAAGTTCTAAAGTGAGAATATGAGGATTCTTACCAGACAATACTTTCTTCAGAATCTCAAAATTCAACGGTACATATGGTGATTTGTTGATCAGGTAGCAGGCGGCATGAACAGCTTCTCCCCAGAATGGCTTTAACAGTTTAGCCATACTGATCATGCTTCTGAATTTCTCCATGATGGTGTAGTTCATTCTTTCAGCTACACCATTATGTTGTGGGGTACGTGGAACAGTTCTCTCATGTCGAATATTGTGTCTCATGCAGTAGGCATCTAACTCCCTGAAATGTACTCACATCCATCATCTGCGCACAGACACTTTAGCTTCTTCACTGTTTCACACTCTACCTTGGTGTGGAACAGCTTGAACTGATCTATGACCTGATCCTTCATTTTGATGAAATACACCAATACTTTCCGAGTAGCATCATCAATGAAAGTCAGAAAATACTTATTACTATCTATTGAATCAACCTCCAAGGGACCGCACACATTAGAGTGTACCGGACTGAGTAACTATGATCTTCTATTTGAAGAGAATTTAAACTAAACTCTGTGTTTCTTACCAATTAAATAATGGTTGCAAGGACCTTGTGCAACATCCTCGGTAAGCTCATTCTTGGTCAGGGTAGACAACCCTCTATCACTCATGTGATAGAGTCTCTGGTTCCACAAATTTTGAAAGCCTATTTTTCAGCTATATTGAGGCTGTCTGCACAAATCTTCACATGAGTCTTGTATAGTGTGTCGTAAATATGTCATCGGGTGACAATCATGACACCTTTTTCATTCTCCATGTACCATTTCTGAAGTGACTGTCATAGCCCTATTTGTCAAGGGTTATCCCCGAGAGTAAATTCAGTCGAAATTATGGAACATGCAAGACATCTTTCAAAGTTAATGTACACCCTATATTTATCTGCAATTGAATATCACAAATTCCGATTATCCAAAAGGTATTGATATTTTCCATCTTTGCTGAACCAAAGTCTTTTACTTTAAATGTTGTGAAGAAATCTCTACGAGTAGTGACGTGGTATGATACTGTAGTATCTACCACCCACTCAACATCTTGAGTTGTGGTGTGAATGCATGTCTCTTCCTTTATAGAGCATATGGCTATATCACCTTGGACAACTACTAGCGTCTCTCCTTTGTTATTCTTCGGCTGGTGATAGTCTTAGCCCTACTCTCATTGCAATTTTCGACAATTATTCTTTAAATGACCTTTTATGCCACAATGGTAGCACTTATAGATAGACATCCTTCCATCTGAGGATCTTCCTTTGGTTTTTCTTCTGCCTCTGCCTCTTTCTTTTCCTCAATGTATTCCTCGATTCTCCGTGATGAAAACTTCTGTCTGTTGTGAGCCAACGTCTTTTCTCCTGGACTCTTCATTCGACATGGCATATTTTACCATAAGCATGATAAGTTTGCCTCCTGAAGATGAATTTCTGAAAGTGACCACCAATGTCTTTCAGCTATCAGGAAGAGAACTGAGTAGTATGAGGGTTTGTACTTCATCTCTCATATGCATGTCTACTGCAGATAGTTGATTCACCAAGCTCTAGAAATCATTGGTGTGTTATGTAACGAAAGTTCCACTTCGTAGCTTCAAATTCATCAAACATCTCATTAATATGGCTTTATTTCGAACTATCTTGGCCTGGTACATGCCTTCTAGCTTTATCCATATTTCGTAAGCATATGTATTCTTTGCTATGTGGTGGAAGACATTGTGGCTGATCCACTGCCTAATCTGACCGAGAGTTCTGTTGTTGAGTTTATTCTAGTTACTCTATTTGACAGAATCCAGTCTAACTCCATTCATATCAATCATATCGAATTTATCTTTACAGTACAAATAATCTATAATTTGAGGAATATTCAATTTCCATTTTAAGTTTAAAGTTTAAAAAGCAAATAGGATAAAATCAAGGCTGATTTTCATAAATCGGAGGTTACTGTTATGTCCGTAACAATCGAAAATGGTGGATTTAACTATTCTTTGGTCCATATCCGAAACAGAGGTCGATTTATAACTTTCTGAAACTTGTGGGGTCAAAATATAAATTTCAGAGACTTTAGGGACTCAATAGAATTTATCAGAGATGTTGATGTGACAGACACTTGTTTGATGACATGGAAAAAAATGGGACTGACTTACTGACATAACTGCTGACGTGGTGGACACGTGTCGATGACATGACAGCTGAAGTGTCAGACACCTTGCTGACATGGCTGATTACTGTTTACTGATGTGGCACTGACTGTGTGCTGACGTGTCGATTACGTGGCTGACACTTCAGTGTCTTCAACCTCTGGACGCGCGTGAAGCGCGTGGTGTGACTAGGGCGCTTGTGCAGCTTTTGGATGGCGCGTACGGCGCATGAGACTTTCGCCGATGTCAGTTTGATTGTCGAAAAATATCACCATGCTCGTCTCGACGTGAACAAGCTGATGGTATGCTCAAAATTGATTTTTGATAACTTTCCCGAAACCTGTATTTTTCGAATCGAGTTTCATTTTTCGGTTTTTCGACCCCCAATGTATAATCAAAGCTACTGATACCATTTGTTGTGATTCTTTGATCAATGAAGAGTGTTTTGTGAGGAAAAATAAATATTCTCTTTTACGACTTGAATAGAATTTACAAGTGTTACAAAACTTGTACAAAAAATCCTACACACTAACTACACTCTCTAAGCTCTCATACTTCAAGTTTACACTGTAAGTTCTCTTACTTGAAGTTTTTTGTTGGGGATGCCTTTGAGTTCTCAAATGAGAGCTCAATTTATAGTCATTTCTAAGAACCAAATTGTTAACAAAAATACAAACCCACATAAAGTTATTTTTCGTGGTTTGCACCATTGTCAAAAGGTGGCAATTACTTTTGCTAATAGTAACCATAATCTTTGAAAATAAAGATTATGGTAGCTGGATTCTACATAAAATGCAAATTAATCGTGTAGTAATTAATTTTGGTTATATATATACACACACAAAAGAAAGTCATTTAAGCCTATGAAATTGAAATCCTCACGTATCACACATAACTTGAAAGTCAAAATAACCAAAGTGTAAGCACCCTGTAAAATAGAAAAATTTGGTTTTAAGATGTTGGTGTGATTATTGGAAGTGACATAAAAGGAAAACGAAACAATAGAAAGGAAATTAATTACTGAAGAATTAATAATATATCGTGCATTTAGAGTCTTTGTCAAGGCTAGAAGAAAGAGCAAGCAATCCTTATACAATTAATTAAAAGAGTCCTGTTTCTAGTAATTAATTTCTTTTACGACTTATCATTGTTCATTTGCAATTACAAATTTATTAAATCAAGCTGGGTCAGTAATTATAACTAAGTTTTATAATACATCCAATGTAAAGCCTCCAGTAAGATTATGACATGTGACTTTTGTTATAGAATAACTCACATTTATTTGTCAGAATTTTAACATAAATAAATAAATATGATTGATTTATTATATAGATGATGTAAGGGGTTGACCCGACCCGAAGCAACCCGACTCGACCAGGTCGGGTTTGCAAAGTTAGAAAAATAATTTCGGGTCAGACTCGATCAGTAAAATCGGATCAGGTCGCGGGTTCAATGTAAAACATCGGGTTTGACCTGACCCGACCCGCAATTAATGATTTTTTTCATTTTCACTTCTATCTAATTTATCATAATTTGATTTAACTACAAATCCTATCAAAATTGTATCATAAAAAATATATATTATGCATTTTTCCGACCCGACCCGCAGTGACCTGACCAGCGTGGACTACACTTTAAAATTTCGAGTTTCGGGTCCTCCGACCCGCATGACCCGACGCAATTAAATTTAAGAAAAGTAAAAAAAAAAAAAACATCGACCTGACCCGATCCGATTCGTGAACTCCCCTATTATTCACCCATCATTTTCAACTTTCAAGTAGGGGTGATCACGGTTTCGGGTCAAACCGCAACCTGACCCGAACTGTATCGACCCGAACCACACCGCACGGTTTGGAAAAAAATTAAAAATGATTTCGGGTCAATCTGAACCGAACTGCAAATTTCGGGTCGGTGTGCGGTTTTGACCCAATCACGACCCGAACCGCCCAAAACCGTAAATTTTGACTCAAACCGTGACTCGAACCGCCGACCCGCGTTCAAATTAGATATTATTTTATATTTTTCTTCTTCTTTAACAATGAAATTTAAGATATTTAATGATCATATGACAATATGCAATGTACAAATGAAAATTGGTATTTTTCTCTTCAATTATTATGTGAAAACACACAAAATTTTCTTAAAAAAATTTATAATCCAAACCGCCGACCCGAACCGCCCAAACCGCTAAACCGCCAACCCAAACCGCCGCGGTTTTCTTTATCAAATTTATGATTTCGGTTTCTAATTTCCCAAACCGCCAACTCGCGCGGTTTGAAGTGAAAAACGATAAAACCGACCGAACCTCACCGCGAACACCCCTACTTTCAAGTACAATTTGTGGTAGTGTCAGTGAAAAATAGAAGAGAAGAGACCTTAGAATTCCAAGTAGTCGATTCATAATCCACATATGGAACTCGTAACAAGTACAAATTAAACTACTGAATCCAACCTAGCTAATGGTGTTAAAATTTATGAAAAAAGAAAGAAAAATTATTGGAAATATAACTGATAGAAAAAGAGAGATTTTGGTAGGATGGGCCCATTGATCTTAAATACGTTTTCACCTATACACATATAAGACTCAGTATTAAGATGAAAATCAAACAAATTTTTTTTGGAAAATTTTAATTATCAGGCAAGCAAATAACATTATTTACTTTTCGTTACTAAATTTATGAAAAAATAAATAATTTGATATTATAAATTTTGAAATATTACAATTGAATATTATACTTGTGTTTAAATAATATTTCATTGTATTTTTGTTAAAATTTTAATTTACCATTATAACAATAACATTAACTAAGTCAATTGATGCTCAGCTAATGGAAAAGTAATAAAATATAAGATTTTTTACAATTTTAATAATAAAATATTATTTTACCATAAATTAAGTAGTAAAATATGATATTTTAAAATTTAAAGTACCCAATTATTATTTTGTAGTAGTAAAATATAAATAACCCTATAACAAAATACATAAAGTAAAAACCAAAAGACTTAGATTTGTCACAGAGCTAAATATTGTGTTGATTTTTTTTTTTTTATAAATTATTATTAGTAATTGTTACATAATAATTTAATGTAATTAAATCTGAATGATGTATTCTTATTAAAAAAACGTCTGATATAAAATTATGCAAAATTTTAAAAAAAAAAAACCCATTTCAGATCCGAATTCAGAGCAAACATATCACAGTCACGATATTATTACAATTAAAAGGTCACTGGACATATAAAATCATAGGATCCATAATGTTGGCTTGAAGCAAAGCGCGTGAGGACAATTTGAAATTCCAAAACTATGAAAATTTCAACGAAGCCAAAAACACAAACGACTCTTTTTTGTTTCTTCTTCTTTTGTTAAAATCAGATTAACAAAGATTCAGCAAAGGAGTCCAACTGAAGTTGTTCATCATCATTCTTCAGGATTTGTAAATACTCTTCATAGAGCTTCTCTAGCGAGTTTTCACCTGTAAAGACTTGAGACTGGCAATCAAAATCTGAGCCGTTAACCAGATCATGATGATGATGATGATTATCACAAACAAGAAACCCATCAGCTGGCCCATAATCATCATGACCATCTTTGAAACTGTAACAAGGAACTTCTTCCAACACTTTCCTACCAAATCCCCCTTCAGAAAAAGTAGTACTACTTTCAAAACTTGCATTTCTTGGCAACAAATAAGACGTAACCCTAATGGGTTTTGGGAGATGGACTTTGTGCTTCTCTTCTGTGGGCTCCACAGAAGCTGCTTTGCTCTGTTTCTTGCTGCTTTTATTGTTTCTTGATCTCTTTCTTGATCCAACGGCCGGCTCCGGTAGCTTCATGTGGGTATTCGGGTCGGTTCCTTGGGTTCGAAGACGTTTGCTAAGATGGGTATTCCAGTAATTCTTTATCTCGTTATCGGTTCGACCCGGCAGCCTTCCTGCGATGAGAGACCATCGATTCCCAAGAAGTGCATGTAATCTGATAATGAGATCATCCTCATCAGCCGTTATGTTCCCTCTCTTTATATCTGGTCTTAGATAGTTCATCCATCTTAGCCTGCAACTCTTTCCACATCTAAGAAGCCCTGTACATAAATGTAATTTCATCACACAATTTTACTAGAAAAAATAAATTGAAGAATAAAAAAATGAATTACCAGCTTTTTTAGGCAAGGATCTCCAATGGCCTTCACCGTGAGCTTGAATGTACTTGGTAAGCAATGTGTCTTCTCTAGGAGTCCAGGGACCTCGATGCAACCCAACCTTTGAACAACAAGGAGCCCTTCCCATTTTTTGTCTGATAGTTGAACAATTCACTATTGATGAGCAACCAGAAATGAACAAAATACGTTAGCGTATATCTGAATTTACAATTTTATTTTTATAGAACCCCATACCCACTTCACCTGCTGATTTGATTTGTAAATGTTTTGCACGTAGCCATGTAAATACATTAATTTATGGGTAATGATATACTTACTCACACTTTTATCGAATTTTATCTCAACTCTCTCACTGTAGCTACAGTGAGAGAGTTGAGATAAAATTAAGTAAAAGTGTGATTAAGTTTATCAATTTTGTTAATTTATATTCGGATTTTAAGGTGCTTCGGTTAACTTTATTCCGATTTTTTTTTATTAATTATCAGATAATAATTTAATATAATTAAAATTTTAATTATGTATAATTATTAAATATATATGATAAGGAATTTAATACAATTTAGGCAACACTAGATTTCAAATTCTTTGATGGTAATTTTTGGTCAAATTCTAAACAACCTTTCTGCTATCTGCCCTTCTCATGCATGCGCACGTACACCAAATTACCAACGTCATCATCTTTTGATAGAGCAGGTGCTTAATGGCTGTCAAATCAGGACCGCTCATCATATGAAACTCCAAATCAAAATCAATGTCTAGTCATCGGATTCATAGACATTGTAAGGGGACAATAATTAAAATAAACAATAATGATATGTATATAAAAACAATTGGGCATGTGCGTCCGGGAAAGTAACAGGGCTCATATAAAAATGCATATAAACATAAAAGACCAAAAAAAAAAAAAAAAACCTCTACATGATAAAATATTTTTGAAAATGGGGCCCTGTCATTGGCCAACAATCAGGGATAATTAAAGTGTTGGTGGGAATCGAACCCAAGGCTACACTGCTAGGTGCCAATAGACTAAGTGCATCTTCTTGTAATATAAACCCCTTAATTTTTTTTATAGTAATAGTTATTATTTATATTAATAAAAATAAAGTAATAATAAATTTCCATCAGCAAATTCTATTGATAATTTGTCAGTATTCGGTGGCGTCATAAATTGACGCTACCTTTAGCGATGAAAAAATTGTGGCATCGTTTAACGATAGATTTTTCGTTGGTAATTTATCGATGGAAAAATTTGTCGGTATAGGTGGAAAAATATTCTTCAATAATTTGATAGTTTTTAAATAGTGAATGTTTTTGAATAGGCACACGGATGATATAATGAAATTTTTTAAGTGTTATTGTCATTTGAGTCCGTATTATTTGTAGAAAGTAACTGGTATACCAAAGCTCAAGAAATGCATCACCTTAATTTAAGTTTTGTTTCATTAAAAAGTACTTGATCAAATTTATCTACCAAATAAGTTAACAATATAAAGGCATTAGTGATCCAAGATATGCGAATTGAGTATTATCCAAGTTTAAAATACTCAAGATACATCAACAAAGAGGTTTTTGGCCGAATTCCATTAAAGAGTTTCAAGAGAAGACCACATAGGCAATGACAGTGGGATTTGCGCAGTCTTCATATTTTGACCATAACTTTCTCGTCCGATATCTGATTTGGGTGATCAAATTTGTCTACCAAAGAAGTTAACAATATAAAGGCATTAGTGATCCGAGGTATGAGAATTGGGCATTATTCAAATCTAAAATACTCAAGATACATCAACAAAGAGGTTCTTGGTCAAATTCCACCAAAGAGTTTCAAGAGAAGACCGCATAGGTAATGACGACGAGATTTGCGTAGTCTTCATATTTTAGCCATAATTTTATCGTCTGATATTCGATTTGGGTGATTCAAATTACTTTGGAAATAATACTCAAAGATCTATAATTGTATAGTTTATGGAAAAGACAAATTCGGACTTTTTCCTAGTAAAAAATGAAGTCATAATTATCCATATAATTTTAGGTTCTATATTTTTAATTTTATGTTATGTTTACGTAATGAGCTGAATTCTATTATTATTTTAAAGCTTATGAATGGAATTTTGAGACTTATTTAGTTTACAGTTTAGTTTTATTAGTTCAATTAGGATTTGTTTTTAAGTATTTTAGTTTAATTAGTTTTCATTATTTGAGTTAACTTTGGATTTTACAATGGCCTATATAAAGGTGCATTTAGCTTGTAATTTTGGTAGAGAATTTTGAATAAAGAATAGTCATTGGCTTTTAACACCCAAGTGTGTGTGTGTGAGTGGATTCTCTCTTGATTTTTTATTGTACCATTATCAAGACTTATCAAAGAACTAGCGATTCTTTGTTGCGTATTTAAACTTTGCTAGCAATATTGCTTCAATAATATAGAAGAATTGCTAAAGGCAGGTTATCTAGAGATTAAACTTGATCTTGGAGAGGTTATTGAGGTTAACTCAATTATGTGGGTGAGCATAATTATTTAGAATAGCCAAGGATGCAATTATTCATCCTTGGCTATTTCACACATAGATATTCTCCTAAACTCAGCGGAGCAAATAACCCCATGAATGGCATTAATTGCCTTGTTATTCCTATTGCAAGCATCAAACTCTTCCTTCGTCCAGGTCAGATTATCTTTAGGGGAAGAGACCCCGTCAACTACAACCACTGGAGGTTTCCACCCGTACTCTATTGACATCCAGACCCTCTCATCGAAAGACTTAAGAAACGCCTTCATGTGAATCTTCCAATGCAAGTACTCAGTCCCATCAAAGAATGAGGGACAATTTAAGTGTTGACTTCTTTCCATAGCTAAACGGGTCAAGGATCGAGGTCAGGCTCTGATACCAATTGAAAATTCAATTTTCGTCCTAGGTTCTGACCTTATGTGGAATGAAACACAATAAAATAAGACAAGTCCTAATTATTATATATATGGATTACCAACAAGTACCCTTAGTCTAACAATAATAAATCAAAGAAAATATAATAATGCAGAAAACAAAATCAACATAACAATTTTATTAACGAAGTCGAAAACTCGTGCGAGTAAAAAACCACTAGGGTATCTAAGCTACCAGCCAAAATCCACTATAATGAGAAAAGCTTACAATGATGGTATAAGACTTGTGGCAGCAACTCCGCCGATTCTAATACCTATAGACTGTAATAACCAGAATAACTCCTCGAGCCCGCACCAAGCGGCCTTCTTCAAAACCTCTGAAGTCTCCAAGTGGATCAACCCTGCGAACTTGCAACGTCGGAACTCTGACTACCGATATTCCTCCTTGATAACTTTGAAGGCTTAGGAAATTGAGTTAGGGTTTTGTTTTTGTGTTGATGGTCACTCAAAATTCAATCTCACCAAAAGAAAGAAGACAAGATAATCAAAAGAGTCTTCAAGGTGAAAATCAAAAAGGTTGAAAGCAACGAAGATTTTAGGCTTTGAATAATGTGTTTTCAACCATTATGAATGTGGCTTAATGTTTTTTTTATATAGGTAGGGCAAATGTTAGGGTTTCCTTGGGCAAAAAAAAGCTTAAAAACGCGTCTAAAATAACCAACTTACGCATATGCGTTCGAATGCCATAAGAACGCGCGCTATTTCGCAAACTCGTTCGAACGTAGTTTCGAACGCACCTCGAATGTGAAAATACTGGAAGGTTTCGTTCGAACGACAAGATGAATGCTCTACGCACGGGAACCTTTTGCCAATTTTCGTTCGAACCCAAATACGAACGTGACACGAATGTCACTCGTTTGAATGTAAACACGAACACAGCACTAATGATATTTGATTCCTTCACGCACAGTCTGTCAAATACTAGTCCAATTGCTCTGAGATCTTCAAGACTTATTACAACTCAATTGAACCTGTTTTGTTACGGACATTGCAAATAAATATGGAACTAACATCAGCCATAGGAATAATAGCGCATGATTTAGTTTTTTTGAATAGATTTTCCTTTAGGATAGACATATACATGCAGGGCATGCGTAGCCAATATTAGAACTTGTTTTTAATGAATTTGGTTTAAATTAATTGACATATACATATATTAATTGGTTTAAATCCGAATATATTTTATTGACCATCGAAAAAGGCTTGTACATAGTTTAGTGTTCTAGGTTAATAATTTGTAACAACCCAATTGAATGAAAAATGCATGAACCCATTGCGTGCATGCTTAGATGAAGTTACAACCCTAAGTTCTTCTCGCGTATAAAGTTTATCTCCAAAATTATTGTTTGCTATTTATTTAATATCAATTCATTTCAGAATAAACACTTATTTATCAACCAATAGTTTAGTTTAAGTTAAGTAGGTTAGCTTTAGTATTAATAGGAGAAATAATAAGTTCTTGTGGGTATGATATCCGACTAATAGACACTATATTATTTGAGTGATACATGTGCTTGCCTGCGATATAAAATCGCGACCAAAACCCTACTAACGCTTAGGGAGTATCTATAAAGCTTCACTAGTCATCGCCTCTGCTTAGAGTTAGATATACCTATTGAAGCCCAACATATATTTTATGTGTTGATACAAAAGTCATTATTCCTTAAGAAAAAGAGGTAAAAAAAATACTTAAAATCAAGTTGAACCTCTCTAAAATCAAAATTAATTAAACTAAAATACTTAAATTAAATCCTAATTGAAATGATAAAATTAAACCATAAGCTAAATAAGACTCAAAATTTCATGCATGGTCTTTAAAATAACATTATATTTAAGCCCATCACTTAAAAATAACATAAAATTAAAAACATATAACCTAAATTTGTATGGATAATTACGACTTCATTTTTGACTAGGCAGAATTCTGAATTTTTCTTTTCCATAAGCTATAAAATTATAGATATTTGAGTATTCTTTCCAACACAATTTGAATCACCCAAATCGCATATCGGACGAGAAAGTTATGGCCGAAATATGAAGACTGCGCCAAATACCGTCGTCATTGACTATGTGGTCTTCTCTTGAAACTCTTTGATCGAATTTGACCAAGAACCTCTTGAGTATTCTAAAACTTGAATAATTCCCAATTCTCGTACCTTGGATCATATCAATCAGTCCAACTAAATTTTATAATGTCCATTATATTTAATTTTTGGATTTTTTTTTTAAAATCTCATTAATTGGGTTGAAACAGCGTGTTTCTATTTTGCCTTAAATACTGCAAATCTATTTTTTCAATATATTATTTACATATTGGATACGTTATTTGTTTAACGGTGGATTATTTATTTATTTAATTATTTTTGGTTATTCAAGGCCATGCAATTATATCTTCATTATTTAATTTTAGTTTCTTGAATTTTAATGAAAAAATGATATTCAAAGTTAAAATATTATGTGATGATTTGAGAAAGCTAAAGGTTGAAGTATATTTTTTCACTCGAAGTTTGATTTAAGTTTGAAACTATTCTAAAACTTGAGAAATTTCCCCGATCTATTATAAGCTTATAAATGAGTTTCATTTTCTATTTTAACAATAAAAGAAGGTAATTCTGTTGAGGTTATTGTGTGAAGAGACCAAAATACCCTCATACTCAATTTAAAATTTTAAATGTAAAAAAACCATCATTCAAACTTGAATGAGTTGTAAATTTTTTCAACTAGAAAGGACCTCAACATGTAATTTAACACATAAATAATTAATTACATTGCTGATTCATTTAGAAAATCATAACCATCATGACACTAGTTAGAAAAACATAACATTTCTCTAAAAAATCAAGAAACTTTCTCAACGATTCAATGATTGATGAGAACCCTGCTGGAATAAAGCACGTGAAACCCACAAAAAGATTGCTATAACGCCCAGAAAAGCAATAAAGATGATGAACGAACTCCTTGAAAAACGATACCTCAAAAATCCCACTTGTAAGATGACGCCACAAGATTTGCAAACCCGATAATTCCGACGACTTGTACGTTATCAAAGGCCGACGACTATTACATTATCGGAGGCATGATACATGATGAAAATCATGACTTTTTGGCTATTCGGCAAATTCCTCACAGTTCCGATACGTAATTCATTCCAAGATTAAATCCGGACAACCTGTGGTATTTATGTCGTAACTTTTTCATACGATCTCTGATTTTTATGAACTTTATATCATCGGAAAGCTAAAATTGAGACCTACAACCTTCAAATTGGATATTTTCCAAATTCGAACCATAAATGGGTCAAAAATACGACTCAGAAATTTAGATGAATAGGTACTCGAGGATCAATTTAGAAAATTCTCAAAGTTTCTAAATTCTCTCTATTTAAATTATTTTACAAATAACCCCTAGTATATAATGGGAACACTATTCAAGAATCCCTAACATTGGAGAAAAAGAAGAAAAACGTGAGAGAAGGAAGAAAGGGAAGTCATTTTCTCACCCAAACCCAAGAAAAAACAAATGCAAGTCATTCCATAACAAACTAGGAAGAAGAATGTCAATCCTAGAGGACTTGAAATGTGAAGAAAATAAGTGAAATAAGGTAATAAAATCTTGACCCAAAACTTGAATTGTGAAATTTTGAGGATATGATTTCATGTTAGAGTTGTTGACATGTTAGGGAATGCATTTAATTGATTAATAAACAAAGAAATTGATTGTATGATGAAATGCCCAAATTTTTGGGAATCCCAAGTATTGAGCTAAAATAAGAATTATGAGATTAAAGAGTTATTTGGATAATGATATATTGGTATAGAATGTATGAAGTTGAAGCTTAATAGAATGGCTTGTATAATGATTGTAGTGTAGAAGTGTTGGGAATGTATTTAGGCAAGTAAGACATGGCAGAGTTATGTTAGGCGCTGTAAAATTGGCTTAGCGTCACGACGCCCAGCGCCCAGCGTCGCGACGCATATGAATCAGAGGCTAACTACCCCAGGCCTGATTTGGGGAGTGCTGCGACGCTCAGTATTTGATGTCGCGACGCGTAATGAGCAGATGCTTTAACTTGGGTCTAGTCAAGTGAGCGTCGTGACACGGAACCTTTAGCGTTGCGACGTGGAACAAAGCATACTCTCTATCGTGTTCTACTTTCGTGTGCGTTGCGATACGACATTGTTAGGGTTGGTGATCTGAGCACTAATTTCTCTTGTATTTTCTTGTAAATACTTTTGTAAATATTTTATTATGAATAAAATACACAATTTCTTTAATATATCTTCTTTTATTATATGGTAAAGACGTACATGACCATAAAATGATTAGTTATGATACTGTTACAAAAACGTCGCAACTGTCATTGAATTATTTCATAACAGTATCATTCTTAAATTATTCCTGGTCACGGTTTATAATTGCTTGGTCAGTAAGTAAACCCGTAGAGATTGGTACATGTCGTATATTAGAATATTGGATTCAAATGGTTTCTCAATGAACCATGAGTCTCGGGAGACTCGTATAGACGTGTAGTCATTATATTGGAAAAACACTGAATGACTCACCGAAGATTCTTAATATATGGTACACCAACGCCAATAAGAATCTTCTCGGGTTGAGTAGCATATTGATTCTTTGACTTAAGATATCACTGTGGATATATGAGATATCCTCCACACTTTGATGGCAGTCACGTCACCGACCTATTTAGGCCAGACCTCCGTCTGTTCGTTGAGTGTGGACTAATTCTAAGGATATCCTGTGTATCAAGATAAGATCCGTCAATTCTATGTACAAAGCATATGTATTCATTTTGAGATTAGCAACCTATTTAATCCATGGGCCCGTGGTACACTATATAAGTGAGTTCTAAGTGTTATTAAGTGATCGCTAATAGAAACGTCGACATGATTATACCTATAGAGATTTGACTTTAATAGCTATATCTCTGGAATAATCCGGATATCTCTGATGGATGGATTATACGTATGCGATGACCTCGACCTGTATGGTTCAACGAGTTTATCCGTGGTCGTCATAATTTATGGGTGGGTAGATTATGGACACGAAATTGGATTTCGTGACGGATATGCCTGAACTTAGAGAGTCTCACATAATGAAATATACTCGTAGAGCACTAGGGTAAATTTTATAAATAATACTGATTATTTATAAATCGTTTAACGATTAAATGAAAAGATACATGCTTAAAGGTTTTTTCGACCATATCCTTGTTAATGTGTATTTAGATTTAATACATGATTTTATTAAATACACATTAATTAATTGTCAAATAAAGTATTTGACACATGTCATAAATATATATATTTAGATTATTTAAAGTAAATATAATACATATATTTAGATAATTATCTAATTATTTAATTGTTAAATAATTAGAATAATTTATTACATTTATCTATATCATGATTATGGTTATATATGGCCAAGTGTAATTGGTTACACTTGTAATTACTTTATAGAAAATGGATGACAATTTGGATTTTGCTACCTTTTAATATTGATTAAAAAATTTCAAATTCTAATTTCCCATTTTACCCTTAATTTCGGTCATAACCCTACATATATAAGGGTTTCATTTTGCATTTGCAACATTAGATGTTGAGCTTCCAAAAATATTACAAATGAAAGGTTGAGAGAAAAGTGAAGAACAAAGGAACGATTTGAAGAAAACTTAAAGATTTGTAAGTTTTTCCAACTCCTTTTCAACTAGAAAAATATTTCTATGGTTCTAAGCTACAACATGTAATATTTGGTTGTTTCTCTACTCTTTTATTTTTGTAATATGATGGTTGGAAGCATGAATGAAAGATGTTAGCATGTATGTTATTAAAGAAAGCTTGTAAAGTATTATTAAACTCTCTTTTGGTCATTTGATGACTTTATTGCCATTCTAGAGTTGTTAGGCCACTCAATAATGACCTAGAATTATTCTTGAGTTGTTTCAAAGTGGTTAGACATATTTGGTTTTGTAGAGATTATATTAAAGTGTTGGATTGTGTTAATTTTGGTTAATTTGATTAATTGAAAAATTAGGTTTTCTAACCTGAACTAAAATTTGGGATTTTCATATATATGTTGTATTTTGATGTATATAAGATATACAAATCATTTTGGGATTGATTGGAAATCATCTAAGCTTGTTTTGACAAGATTGGACCAAAATGATCAAAATTGAAACTATGTGTGCTTCTCGGCAATTTGAGGAAAATATGATATTTCGGTTGCTTAATGTATTTTGACGTGTATGACATATATAAATCATTTTGGTAGTGGTTTGGAATCACCTAATTATGTATTTAACAAATTAAGACTAAAATAATCAAAATGTAAAGTTTAGGGGTCTTACGGCAATATTGAAAAATTCTGATTTTTTGGGTAAAAAAATTATTTTTTTGAGTATTGAGAAATTAGAATAAATAATTTTATTTTAATTACCCAAGAAAAAATTAAAGAAATTGGAAAATTTGATTTTCCCGCATTCCACTGCATTACCCGTATATACTGCCTAAAACCCAAAAAAAAAATGATATCAGAGCGAGTCTGATCCTGAACCCATGATATAATTAGGCCCTTAAAACTGAAATTTAATCTATTCATTTCTTTATGCATGCATGCATGCATGTGTTATTTAATTTGATTAAATATGGTGTATAACATCTTTTGCCGAAAATCCATAATTAATAAGGTTTAAAAGTAATATGTATTTGATGCGTATTTCTTGGTCAGTCTTGTCAATACGGTTTATAAATAAATCTTCTATGACTATATCCAAGAACGTGCCAAAGCTATGAGGGTATAGCTGATAGTGATTTATTTATACCGGATAAATATTTGATATTAGGTAAATTCATTCGAAAGCTGAAATTCTTAACGTGCCAAAGTTGTCAGGACTACGCAAGTATCTTGAATTTATCATTGATAAATTTAACCTTAGTACGCCTCTTTGTGAACGTGACATAACTGTCACAGCGAGAAACGACCATGACCAAAACCTATGAGTCACTAGTGAGTGATTGACAATGAGTTGTCTACCTAATGAATATACGTAGGCGAGAACGTGCCAAAGCTATCAGCTGAAATATATTCATGGGATCCACATTTCACTATTGTATTTAATTTGATTAATTGTTTGTTTGCTTTCTGTTTGGGGATTACAGTATTGCAGGTAATAGTGGAAAGGGCATTCTTTAGATTAAAAATCCTTGATCTATTTAATGATTTATTATTTTATATTATATGAAATTATTTTACCTGCTAACCGTTTTTCGCTATCTATATGATAGATTTACGATGGCGGCATCTACGACTAACCCATTTTCTCATATACTTGATACGAACAAGCTTAAAGGCACCGAGAACTTTGCAGATCGGGACTTGGATCTGAGGATTGTCCTCGGGTCTGAGAAACTTGAATATATGTT
>SKCR01024160.1:0-33230 GCA_019454045.1 Zanthoxylum bungeanum
TTAATTGGGCCTAATGGGCCAAGATTGATTTATGGGCTTATGGGGTAACTCCCAGATTGGATTTTGGTTATTCGATTTGACCCGAGTTGACCAAAAGTCAACGCCTCGAGAAATTAATTAAAAGCCCATTGGACTTTAATTAAATTGACGTTGGACGTTTATCGGGCTTTGAGACCCGTAACGATTAAATTTGGAATTTAAGTCGTAAAGGTTCGTAAATAAAGTGTGACATTTAATTTGGAATTAAATAGTGAATTAGAATTGAATGCATATTAAATTGGATTTAATGATGTAGTTTAATTTAATTCAAGAATTCGTACTTTAAGTACTTATTCGCAAAACGAGTTTGCCTCGAGCAAAATCAAATCATTGTTTGAACATTGGATGATCACTAATTATCAGATTAATTAATTTGATTAGATTGATTGATAACATGCTTGTGTGAATACATGGTTGCGATGCATGAATAATGTATATCGGATGGATAATAGATGGGTGGGGCAATTTTAGAAATTGTTGTAATAAATTTAATTTATTAATTGGACCTGCGTGTCCAGCCTTATTACCTCTCTATTCTTTGTATTCTCTTCTCACCTATTCCCCTCAATGTAAATGAGGTTTCTTTAGAAGTGTAGTGTAACGGGTAGAAGTAATACAATATGCTAGCGGGAGAGAGAAAGTGAGAGATTTGATCTAGGATCAATGTGTAAAGTATCCATCCGCATATCATTATTATTTTTCATATGCACTTTATTATATGTTTAGAATGCATGTTTAAGGGTGTATGATGATGAGACCTTAAAAAAGATAATAAATTGGTTGCCAATTTACACTCGAAAAACCCTCGCAAAATATTAAGCGTCTTTACTTCCATTGAGTGATTATCACTCAAGATCCGAGACTGGCATTGGCTTGTTGGCCAAAGTCAAGGCCTTTGTCCATCGAGGATGTGTTTGAATCATGAGAGCTTTGTTACAAGTCAGTGTCTTGTCCAAGTTGTGGTTTGTTGGCCAAAGTCAAGACCAATTCTTGTCCATCGACATTGATTACAAAGCTTTCCATGGTCAATGGGTCGCGTTTAACTGGGATCGCTAAGGTTGTTGTGCCAAAGCCAAGGCTTATTTGATTCAGAGGAAAAAGGTTAGGCAATACATTAGATGTATTGGCATATATAAGATATTTGTTTCGGACTTGGATGTCCCCCTACCGGATCTAGGAATTGGATTGGATCCAATCGATCTTAGAGATCTACCTAGTTAATTATCATACAATTTGTTGGCCAAAGTCAAGATTGTGTGATATTTAACGGGATCCTAGCCCACTAGGAAACGCAGTTTCCCGAGTACTCGACAGAGGGTTAGAGGCTCGCCGAAAAATAGTGGGAGGCAATAATTGAATTTGCAATATTCGTTCAATTACTTATAATTGATTTTATAATTGGATTATAGTAATCAATATAATTGATTTTAATCTATTAAATTATAGTTGATTAAATAGTTGGACTACTGTAATCATTATAATAAATAGTACCGAAATCGTTGATTAAATAGTTGGACTATTGAAATCAAGATATAAAGTGAAAGATTGACATTTAAAACATAATCCTAGGGAAAATGTATTTAAATGGTTTAATTTTCAAATTGGGAATAATTTCAGGATGGTCCTGGAAAAATAATAAGTTCTTTTATTTGATAAAATAATATATTAAGCCTAAGCCCGGAGTTAAGCAAACAGTAGAGCATAATCTTTGGAAGATTATGTGATGATAACTTTAGTGATTAATCCATTATACTTACCGCAGTAGACTCCTTAATTTCTGAATCAGAACTAAGGATTAGATCCTTAAAGTATGATGAAGAAATTGAAGGATCTTCATAAATCTATGTTTAGATTTTAGAAGTACTAAAATTGCAAAAATAACTATTGGAGAGTTAATGACTATTCTCAAGGAGACAAAGTCAAAGTTTGCAATTAGGCAAGTAGCGCAAGGCGCACCTTACTTCGATATTCTAGAAGGCCAAGGCTTGGCCAAAGGCTTCTGGAGTGTTAAAAAGGGCAAAGGCAAAATCATTATAATCTTTTAGAAAGATAAATGACATATCCCAAAATGTTTGACTAATTGTGGCAAACAGGATCGCGGAAGCGTGACTGCCGTTTGGAAAAAGCATACATGAAGGAATTGAATACGAGCATGGCTCCGACATCAATATGTTTGTCAAGATTATTTCACTACTAGTATTGAAATTGGATTTTAAATACTTAGTGTGGTACATAAATATATAGTGATGTTCAGAATCTGCTATGAGCAGGATTAGGAAACTGTTATAATGTAACTAGTTTGGCTAGAGACATTATCTCTATATCAGTGTTTAACCCACTGCGGGTGAACCTTTATATTCTAGAACACTAAAGTGTTTTATTATATAAAGTTGATATTGGGATAAAAACATTAGATGTGAATAACAATATTTATATTTAGAATATAAATAAAATCTCAAACGTATATAATGACAAACAAATAGCTCCAACTGATTTGATAAGATGAAACTTAATTGTGGCATTGTTGTCTGGGAGACAATTAAACAAGACTCGTATATCCACACTTTTGAAGAGTGGGTACTCGGACTGATTTGATTCTATTCAAATAAAGTCTACGAATTTAATTTATTGGGCCAAGTGCCTAAAACATCTTTACTTAGTAAAAGTGCAAATGCCACCAATCTGTTAGCCCTAGTTCATAGTGAAGCAAGTGGGCCCATATCTAGCTAGGCTAGAGGTGGAGATGAATATTCCGTGACCTTCACCATCGCGTTATGATTATGTGTTTCTTTTGAAGAACACAAATCGGAAACTTTTAAAGTTTCGACACGAAATAGACAAACAGATCGGCTAAAGTATTAAACCGTCACGGTAAGACCGTAATGGAAAATACTTAAGCAATAAGTTTCAAATATACTTGAAAGAGTATAGTATTCTTTCAATGAGGACTCCTCCCAGAACACGTCAAAGTGACGGTGTGTCCGAACCGAGTAACCGAATTTTGTTAGACATGATTAGGTTAATCATGAGTCGCTCTGAGCTACCATTTCCTTCAACGGATAAGCATTAACAGTGCAGAACTTATTTAGAATAAGGTTCCATAAAAATCTGTTTGACAGATTTTGTGCCAATTGTAGGTTATCCTAGGGATACCAAAGTATTGTACTTATACAACTCACAAGAGAACAATTAGATTGTTGCTCACCATGTGGTTTTCCTAAGAGGAATACCGATATGCAGTGGTAAGTGGGAGGATAGTATAACTCGATGAAAATCGGAGTGATACTGTTCCAGACACTGAATCCTAATGGAACACTTATAGTTCATCAAGGATGAAACTATACCATAATCTTCAAATACATAAGAACCATGTATGTCGGAGAGAGTCAGAAAACAACATGGGGTATGGGTTTCTAATCTCACCTCAAAAAGATGTCTATCTTATTGAGGTATACCAACTGACTACGTATGAGGTAGTGATACAGGGTATCGACTCCCTAATTATGATAAAATGTCATGAGTCCGAAATGGATTCCATGTAAATCAACATGTTTAGAACTAGTTGATGTACCGCAAGGCATTGTGCCTATTGGTACTTTATAAGTCTTCAAGGAAGACATACATGGATGGCAACATACCAACGTATAAAGCTAGGCTTTTAGCGGAAAGGTATCGTTATCAACATTGTGTTGATTACAATGAAACCTTTTACCTGTTGCCACGGTAAATCCATTTGGATAATGCTTGCTAAAGCTGCATGTTTCATGTATGAAATATGACAACATTACGGGAAAATCGCTTTCCTGAAAGGGAAACCTTTAGGAGGATGTTTACAACATCCTGACGGTTTTGTCGTACCAAAACTAGCAAACAAGGTTTGCAGGTTATTCTATCCATGTTTGGATTGAAGCAAGCATAGGTTCTTGGAATTGTCGTTTTGAGGATGTTTATGATTCTTGTGTATATAAGAGGGTTAGTAGGAGCGCACTGACAGTTGATGTCCTATAAATAATGATAATACGTCATTCCTTGGAAATGATATTCCCATAATAACTGTCGGTGAAAGCTTGACTTTCGAAAACTCTCAGTGGAATAGTACATTGGAAAATGTACTCGACCTGGTGTCTCATACGCTTTGAGCATATGGATTCATAAACAGGCCAATCCTAGTGATAGTCACTGGATTGAAGTTAAGAACATCCGTTAGTATCTAAGAGAACTAAGGATGCTGTCTTAATCTGTGGAGAAGGAGAACTTGAAGTGACTGGGATCACTGTAGCAAGTTTCCTAAGCCGATAAAGACGACTAAAGTCGCAAACGGTACTGTAAAGTTTGAATAATGGTACAGTGAACTGGAAATCTTCCAAGCAAGATACTGTTACCGAATAAACAACAAATGCAGGTTATTGCTGCAGCTGAAGCGACAATAGAAGCCTTCTTGGTCGATAACAAATCTAATTAGATTAGATATAGTTCTGTTAGCAGCTGAGCTAGGCTCGAGCACAGGCTAAAGAATTAATGGTCTCATCAACGATCCAGATACATACTTCGACTGTTCATCTGATTCGTTCGGATCATACATCGTGGCGATGTAATGATCGAATAAATTGCATCAGATGATAATCATGAAAATCCGCTGACGAAAGTCTTTCATCAGCAATTTGAGCCAACAATACATAGTTCGGGTGTCAAGCACTCGAGTGACTGGCTATAGGCCAAGTGGGAGATTGTTGGACAATTATGACCCATAGCGTCACTATTTGTACAGATCACGGTGTTGTTGTACAAATTAACTATGTGACAAAGGAGATTGCACTCTTATCATTTGTGATTAGATCACCTAGATATATAAATGATAGGAGGTCCCTGTGATTTGTTCCTAGATTGAGAATGATATGAGACAGTATCAATCCACGAAGGATAAATCATTAAATATCCCTAGTCAGAGCATTATCGAGATTGGACATCAATGAATACGTAAAAGACTAGTATTACACTTGTGCGATTTTTGAGGGCACAACAGCATAGTTCTCATATATTTGGGTATAGGATACTCATGCAAGTGTAATAGGAGGTTGTGTTTTGCCGATGGTACGGGAAACAGCTTCACTCTGGATAAGACCCCCTCGGAATTCCATTGGTTGTATGACTATGTGTCTATGGAAATCCGAAATCAGGTAGGTGTATTTGGTCTTAACTTGCGACTTGCACCGCTAATGCATATGACAATCAATATACTTTGGTTGAGGTCGTCCAGGGCTTTAACCGGTTTCTGTGTACGCCAATTCTGGGTATAACGAGAATCGTAGTGTGTTGGGTGTGATGTCAAGATGGAAGTGTCACTCCAGTTATATGGAGTTGATGATCGCGCAAGGATACAGAACTGGTTCTATATATAAGGTTGCAACCATTGGGATAATATGACTTGGTCATGATTATCCGATATTAAAGAGACTAGTTGCTTGTAATCCGATATATGTTTCGTACGGGGCAGACACTGTACCAGCCCTAGGCCTTGCATGTGATCATCCGATACTGGACAGAAATATGAAATACTATGTATACTACGCCTGATACAGATCCTTTATTCCTGTAAGGATATTTCTGGAGAATTGGGAAGGCATGGCATTTTGCTAGAAGCCAACCTTGTCTTGTAATTCGGTATAAACGTGGTACGAGGTACTTACGTGTTCGGATAGTCTGACGACCGAATTTACTGCCAACATATCTGGGGATCTCATAGGTAGCTTCCGAAAGATTCACCGATGACGTATGACTCGCACTTTAATTAATCTAGGATTAATTAGATGAGAGAGAAAATTAATCTGGGATTAATTGCGGAGATATTTTATCTGGGATAAAATATAAATTAAAGAGAGATAACAATTAATTTGGAATTAATCGATGAATTAGTTTATTTGATATATTAAACGAAATTAGATTTCGACGCGGAAGAACGAATTAATTTAGAATTAATTCGTTAGCGACGTTAATAGTGACTTCGCTAGACGTAATCATTTAATTACGACTCAACGGAAAATTCATTAATTTGGAATTAGCGAACCCGAGCCTGAGATTATTTGCGAGTGCATTCGTATTTTGAATTCGAGTGCGGCACACAAGTCACATCAATCGTCAAATCAGATGTCACATCAAACGTCAAATCAAATGTCACTTGATTGAGTGATGTGAGTGATGAGAGTGATGTGAGTTGTTGGGGTTCTTGGAAAGGTTTTATATTTGACTTTTGGAAAGCCAAATATTTGTAATTAAATTTATTTGTTTTTTGAAAATGAAAAAAGTGTATTAGATACACTAAAAACATAACAACACATTTAATTCTCTCCCATTGCTCACGTATGGAGCAACTTTTTATCTCCTCTCTACACGCCCAAAGTGGGCAATTTTTCTTCTTGTTGGCAGTGAACTGCCGTGACTCTTGAAGAAAAATGGGAAGCAAAGTGTGATTTTGTGGAAAAATCGAGTGTGCTAGCACACTCCGGGATCAATGCGAAGGTGATAGGGAAGTCCACCCATGAGCCGGGAACCATTCGACGAAGCTTGGAGCTTGTTCGAGGACCTCCAAAGGGCGCAAACCAGTGAGCTTGGACTGCTGCAGTTGGCGTGAAACCAGAAGGCAGAAAACAGAATTTGTGTTCACCTCTGCGTCGCTCAACCGCTCAATGTAAGTATTCCGCGACTTTCTCGATTTGTATTCGCACTTGTTTCATGTTTGTTATTCGATCCTATGGACCTAGAAAATCCAACAGTCTGCCAAGTCATCATCCATATCACCGGTTGACCGAGTCAAAGTACCATATCATCACCACGTCATCATCAGCCAATCCCATCGTGTAACGTGTCGCAATTCTATGGTGCCGACAATCATTTTCGCCACATGTCGCTATGTCAGTGCAATATCAGCTCAATTATTGACTCATTTATCCGAATTGACACGTGGCAGTTAAGAATCTGAAATCAGCCAATCACGAGCTGCCACATCAGCTCAATCATTTAGTTCCCAACCGCCTTGCCACGTGTCACCTTATCACCTTATCCAGAATCCCACGCGACGAACCAGAAGCTGCCATGTCGACAATCACGCGTGTCGCGACGGGAGCTGCGCATCGCGACGCGGACACCCTACTGACGCCTAAAAATAGAGCTCGAAATTTCAGTTTCAGATGTACCTACCTTCCTCTCTAATTTCTCTGATGTAAATAGGGAGTTTTCTATCTAGTTTCTTTTAATTTTAGTTTTGTAATTAATTTTAATTACGTTATGTAATAATAGTAATTTAATTTCTTTACTTTTTACAATTTTTACTATTTACCATGAGGAGGTAACTTCCCCTCGCTAGGGTGAATGGTAATTCTTTTACCATTGCTATTTAGATTAATCTCCCTTAAAAATAATATATTCACTATTTAAAATTTGACTTAAAAGGATCCCGCTATATTGGTCGGTTGCTAATTCATTTTAATCTGGTTTAAACCTGACTAATCAAGGATACCGCCAGATTGGTCGGTTGGTAATTAAACTTTCTTAACGCCTATATGGCATGTTTATTTTGGTTCCGCCTTTATGGTTGGTTGGACTTAATTTGACTTAATCAGGTTACCGCCTATATGGCTGGTTGGTAAAATAATAACAAGTTAATATATTATATTAAGGGAGATAACTAAATTAGTAGTAGTAAAAGTTGATCCATTTACCTTAGCATTTTATTTTATTGTAATTTACTTTTCAGCTTTTACTTTACCGCAATTACTTTTCAGTATTTTTACTTTATGTCTTTTACTAGCCTTAGTTATATGTTGTATCTAAATTAGTTATCTGGGGTTGTGATGAATTCTAATATCACCGGTTTATAAGGGGTTATTTTATAGTTTGGGTAATTTAAAGGTTTACTTATTAAGTCTTAAGCTTAATACGTCTTGTTAATTGGCCACTAATAAGATAGATCTGGTAAATCTAAAATAAACTTGACAAAGGAATTTTAGGTTTCAGCCTTAGATTTAATAGCCCATGATCTTCCTTGAGGATGGATAACCCTTTAATAGATTTCCTTAGAGGATATACATATACCTATCGGGCGGGGTAACCATAAATGGAACTTAAACTTAATGAATCCAGATAATTTGGTTGACATAGACATATGGTTCAATTGGGTTAAACTATGTATTTGAGTCTGACCATCGACAGAGGCTTTCGCATAATTTAGTGTTCCAGGTTAGTAAAACAATTTATTGCACAAACATGAAATAACCACTTAATCTTTTAAAAGATATTAGAAAGATTCACAACCCTAGATAGTTTTTAATATTGAATTTTCTTAAACCTACATTCGTGCAATTTTATTTACTTGTTTTTAAATTTAAAATCTTCACCATTTCAAATCAATCAATCAACCTGTTAGATACTAGTAATCATTTGACCTCATAAATTTAATAGATTATGTATTAAGTCATCGTAGGATCGATACTTTTATACTTCTTGAACGATACGTGCGCTTGCGTTATACGTGTGTGTAAGCACCGGTCAGGGCTCGTATTGACGAGCGAAGCCAGGTGACACTGATCATGGAAAACTTTTTCGAAGAGTTCCATGTAGTTTAAAAGTAACATCCTCATCTCGAGGATGCTACCGGCACGGAATATGCCGTCATATCCCTTTGAGCCTCGGACTCTCTGACTATGATCAACACTTTACCTCTATTTCAAATGTAAACTCATACATGGGACCATTGCCAAATCAACAACATGATAGGTAATTTAATACCTATAACTGTATACTCAAATACACTTCTCTTTACAACTTTATAATGGACACTTTTAAATTATTACAACGACTTATACAATGCTAGTATATGCATGCAACTTTACTTTGACTCTGACTAGACTGTAACTCTGTACTCGATCGGTTGGACCCAACACCCTAGTGACTACCATCAGTATCGATCCTCTCAAGGTCATCCTCCGGGTAAACCTGTAAAATATAAACACTGGAAGTGGGAAGGTTAGATCGTTTGAACGACCTAGTGAGTGTTCAATTTTAAAATAGAACTGAAATACTTTATGAAAATTCATGGTTCTGAAATCGAAATCGTCTCAAGAAAAATGTCTTTTTTGACAACTCTTTCTTATCTAAAAAAAATTCTCTTTTTGTGAAACCTTTCTAAAAATCATTTATGTCTATAAAACTCTGGGTTCTCTTTAAATTGTTTCTCTTGAAAACTCTTTTGTAAAACTATATTTTCTGAAAGTCTTTTATAAAACTAATGTTTCTGAAAATCTTCTCTCTGACAATCTATCTCGGAAATATCTGAAAATTTGTTGAAAAACCTGATGCTTGGGGGTGTTACGTCTCGTCGTCCCCCTATATGCCTAACTAGTGGTCTTGGGTGTTACATCTCATCGTCCCCCAAGCCACTAAACTAGAGCCAGGTTTGTAAACCCATGTAATTGGGGTGTTACGTCTCGCTGTCCCCGAAAACATGCCACCATCATGTCCCTTAATCTAGGGTCTATGTGCATTTGTCATCCCCAGCCCTAAACTAGGATATAGGGGCGTCACGTCTCGTCGTCCCCTAGTCCTTCTCTATATTTGCACATGTTATGAGTATTCCAAGCTCTATGATGGTTTCCCTATCACCTCTTTTGATCCCTTGAAAGGTGCTAGCCTTGCATGTGAGGAGATGTTCCAAACAATCACACTTTCTTCAAGCTTTTGGCAACCAAAATGAAGAAGATGAAGACCAAAAACTGCATGCAGTTTTCGGCCAAGTGAGAGAGAGAAGAGAGATTTTTCTTTTTGTTCTAATTGATTTTTGATACCAAAAATCAATTTATATTATGCCATAATATTTATTAAATAATAATAATCTATGACACAAGCCATGCAAAGGCTTAGAGTGTCAAACACTCAAATTCCATGCATAACATTAGAGTGTATTATACACTATCACCATGCAATGCATTATCAATAAAATAATACATTTAATGACATGTGTCAAGTGGGCCCCACACGTTTCCAAATGAAAGTGGGCCCACGTCCACTCACGCGTTCGGGTTCGATATTTCCGAAATACCGAACTTGCGTCGCGACGTTAATTAAATCGAATTTAAATAAATAATCGCGCCTAGCGAAATTATTATTTACGTCGCTAACGAATTAATTCTAAATTAACTCGTATGCCCGAATTAAAATCTAATTTTAATTTCGCGTCGAAATCGAATTTCATTATTATATCGAATAATAATCTTACTGATTAATTCCAAATTAATCGTTCTCTCTCTCTCTAAATAAGGCACTTTATCCGAGATAAAGTTTCTCCGCAATTAATCCAAGATTAATTAAGTTCGAATCAAATATCATAGGTGAATCTTCGGGAAGCGACCCAAGAGATCTCCGGATATGTTGGCAGTAAATACGGTCGTCGGATAATCCGAACACGCACGTACCTCGTACTACGTTCTTACCGATTCACAAGACAAGGTTGGCTTCTAGCAAAGCGCCATGCCTACCCAATTCTCCAGAAATATTTATAGGAATATAAGATCTATATCAAGCGTAGTATACCGTAGTATTGCGTACATCGATCCAGTATCGGATGATCACATGCTAGGCCTGGGGCTGGAGATGTGTCTGCCCCGTACGAAACATATATCGGACATCAAGCAACTAGTCTCTTTAAATCGGACAATCCTGACCTAGTCATATTGTCCCGACGGTTGCAACCTTTTATAGAGTACTAGTTCTGTGTCCTGCGTGATCATCACCTCCATATGTCTGAAGCGATACTTCCATCTTGACATCACATCCAGTACACTACGATTCTCGATAAACCCAGAAGAGGTGTACACAGAACCGGTTAAGGTCCCCAACCACCAAAACCAAAGTTTACCGATTGTCGCAAGTACTAGCGATGTAAGTCTCAGGTTAAGACCATATACACCTACCCTGATGCGGCCTCCCATAGACACCTAGACATACTACCAATGGGATTCCGCGGGGTCTATCCAGAGCGAAGCTGTTTTCCGTACCATCGGTAAAACACAACCTCCTATCGCACTTGCATAAGTATCCAATACTTAAATATATGAGAACTATGCCGTTGTGCCCTCACAACGTGCACAAGCGCAATACTAGCCTATTCCGCATTATCGATGTCCAGTCTCGATAATACTACGGCTAGAGATATATAATGATTAAACCTTTATGGATTGATACTGTCTCATATCATCTCAATCCAGTACTAATCATATGGACTTTCGCCATTTATATATCAAAGTAAATAATATTTACAAAATGGCAAAAGGCAATTTCATTATTACATAGTTAATTTTGTACAATAATACAATATCATTTACAAACAGTGACGCTATGGGACACAATGTCTAACAACTAGCTCGTACCTCTCCATCCGCTTGTTGGTGCGGTGGAGATCACGCAATCTTGCCATCATGTTATAGGGATCCAAGTCCCTGTTCTGGCGTCTGAAATGCTGGGTCATTGCAGCTAGCATAACTGACTGAGCTTGGTCACAATCGTCACTATGAGTCTTCCATAACTCTAGCTCCAGTGGCTCAGTGGGTTTAGGCGGGAGAGGTCTCTGAATAGTATACAGCACCCTCTCAGCCCCAAGCACTATCTTGAGGTTCATTTCCCAGTCGGCAAAGTTTGTCCCTTTGAAGACATTATCGCCCATGATTATGTCGCGGACATTACCCTTGCCAGTCATCTTGACAACTATAGTCCAACTATAAAGTCAACGATGTTATGGGTACAGTCAAACTGTTACAAGCAAAATAACAATATATTAGTCCAACTAATTATTAAAATATTGACGAAATAATTTTGAAAGACGTGTAAGGCTAACTATCTGAACGAAATTGCAAATTCAATAATAGCCTCCCACTATTTTCTTCAAGTCTCTAACCCTCTTGTGGAGAACTCGGGAAATCGCATTTCCTAGTGGGCTAGGATCCCGTTAAATAACACACAACCTTGACTTTGGCCAATAAAAGCTGTATGCTATTTAACTTAGGTAGATCTCTATGATCAATTGGATCTTATCCAATTCCTAGATCCGGTTAGGTGGACATCCAAGTCCGAAACATATGTATAATGTCAATGTATCCATTACATTTTCCTAACCCTATCCTCCGAATCATCTAGGCCTTGGCTTTGGCAAAAAACAAACCTAATGATTCCAGTTAAGCGGGACCCATTTACGAGGAAAGTTTCGTAATCAATGTCATTGGACAAAAAGTGATCTTGAATTTGGCCAATAAAAATCACGATTTGGACAAGACACCGATATGCAACAAAACTCTCATGATTCAAGTACATCCTTGATTGACAAAGGTCTTGACTTTGGCCAAACAAACCAATGCCAACTTCGGATCTTGAACAAGAATCATTCAATGGAAGGATAATCGCTTAATATTGTTTGAGGGATTTTTCGCGTAATTGGCAACCAATTAATTTATCTTTGTTAGGTCTCATTATCATACACCCTTAAGCATGCTTCTAAAACATCATAAAGCGCGTAAAGTAAAGTAATAGCGATATACGGATGGATATGAGCAACAACTTGTTCCTAGAACAAATCATTCCCTTTCCTCTCCCCGCTAGCACTATTATACTCTTACCCAATTACATAATACAATAAGAGAAACCTCATTTACATTGGGGAATTAGGTGGAGAGAAGAGAATACAAAGAGACAATAAGAGAAAGGCTGGACACGCAGGTCCAATTTATAAATTCTAAATTTACAATAATTTCTAAAATTACCCTTCCCTTCTAATATCCATCCGATATACACTATTTATACATCACATCCACATTCATTCATTCAAGGCATGTTATACAACCAATCAAATCCAATTAATTAGTCTTTAATTAGGTGACAATACAATGTTCAAACAATTGTTTGCATTTGCGCGAGTCCAACTCAATTTGAGAATAAATACTTATAGTATGAATTCACGAATTATATCGAACTACTCGTAAATCCAATTTAAGTCGTATTCAATACTAATCCTATTATTTAATTCTAAATTAAATATTTACACTTTTATTGTGCTTTTATAACTTATATTCCAAATCTAATACAATCGGGTCTCAAAGCCCAACTAACATCTAATGTCCGTTTAATTAAGTCCGATGGGCTTTCAATTGATTTATTTAGGCTTGGGTTTTGGTCAATGTATGGGTCAAACCCAATTACCAAGCCCATAAGGAATCACCCTCAGATGCCATAAAATCAATATCAAGCCCATAAGGCCCAATTAAACATAAAAGCCCATTTATTACATTTGGGCTTAAATGGTGTGATTTAGGCCCATTTTGGATCCAATCCAAATGGTCCAAATCTACTTGGCCCAACCAAGCCCATTATGTCCAAATATAATAGTTTTAGGCCCAATTCAAAATTAAGCCCAACTAACCAAATTTTAAAATTCCAAATTTTATAACTTAATTAATTAAAGTGTATTATCATGATTAATCCTTTAAATCAATATTCCCAAAATATCAAATTAATCCATTAATCATATTTTTATCTTAAATATATGTCCAACATTATTTAATCAAAAAATCAAGTCCCTAATCCTCCATCAAGCATTCGGCCAAGGTGATTAAAATGGTTCCGATTTCGTTTTCAATCCAATCGAGTTACAAATCATCATACCATATTATTTCAAGTCATCTAATGTCTTAAAATTAAAAAATCATCTAGTCCATATGCTTGCATGTATTCGGCCAAGCCTCATTTGGGTTGGAAAAAATTAATCCAATTTGTTTTCCATGAAATTGATGATGTATAATCTAAATAACATACATCTAAGCATATTTAATCAAGCAAACTCATCAAATCATGCTTCATACAATTTTCCCCAAATAACATCCTAATATATTTGCATGCTCTTTAAGCTCAATGATACCATTGTTGGGAAATAATAACCAAGCCCCAAGATCAACAAGAACAAGCAAAATACATAAATACATGAATGAATTAATTGAAGTATGGCGGAATCATACTCACAATACTTGAAGATGGATGCTAAGATGATGCGAAATTCCTCCCTTGTGCAGTGAAGCTCTCGGCCAAGAAGAAAAGAGGGACTCCAAGTCGAGTTTGATCCTTCCAAGCTCAAGGATTAGTTTCCCATATCACCTATGTATGATCCCTTGAAGGTGCTAGCCTTTGTTGTGATTTTGAATGCACAACTTCTTCAAATCTTGCCACAAAAATTGAAGAAATGGAGAGCCCAAAACTGCATGTAGTTTCGGCAATGTGAGAGAGAGGAGAGTTAAAATGATTTTTGTTACAAAAAATCAATTTATTTTTATGCCATAATATTTATTAAATTAATAATAAACTTATGACACAAATCATGCAATGGCTTAGAGTGTCAAACACTCAATTTCCATGCAAAACCATTGAGTGCATTGTACACTATCTCCATGCAATGCATTAGAATTAAATAATGCATAATATGACATGTGTCATGTGGGCCCCACACGTTTCCAAATGAAAGTGGGCCCACGTGCACTCACGCGTTCGGGTTTGATATTTCCGAAATACCGAACTTATGTCGCGACGTTAATTAAATCGAATTTAAATAAATAATTGCGCCTAGCGAAATTATTATTTACGTCGCTAACGAATTAATTCTAAATTAACTCGTTTGCCCGAATTAAAATCTAATTTTAATTTCGCGTCGAAATCGAATTTCGATTATTATATCGAATATAATAATTTTACGATTAATTCCAAATTAATCGTTCTCTCTCTATGTATAGTACTTTATCCAAGATAAAGTCTCTCCGTAATTAATCCAAGATTAATCGAGTTTGAATCATACATCATTGGTGAATCTTCGGGAAGCGACCCAAGAGATCTCTGGATATGTTGGCAGTAAATACGGCCGTCAGATTATCTGAACACGTACGTACCTCGTACTACGTTTTTACCGATTCACAAGACAAGGTTGGCTTCTAGCAAAGCGCCATGCCTACCCAATTCTCTAGAAATATTCTTATAGGAATATAAGATCTATATCAAGCGTAGTATACCGTAGTATTGCGTACATCGATCTAGTATCGGACGATCACATGTTAGGCCTGGGGCTGGAAATGTGTCTGCCCCGTACGAAACATATATCGGACATCAAGCAACTAGTCTCTTTAAATCAGACAATCCAGACCTGGTCATATTGTCCCGACGGTTGCAACCTTTTTATAGAGTACTAGTTCTGTGTCCTGCGTGATTATCACCTCCATATATCTGAAGTGATACTCCCATCTCGACATCACATCCAGTACACTACGATTCTCGATAAACCCAGAAGAGGTGTACACAGAACCGGTTAAGGTCCCCAACCACCAAAACTAAAGTTTACCGATTGTCGCAAGTACTAGCGATGTAAGTCTCAGGTTAAGACCATATACACCTACCCTGATGTGGCCTCCCATAGACACGCAGACATACTACCAATGGGATTCCGCGGGGTCTATCCAGAGCGAAGCTGTTTTCCGTACCATCGGTAAAACACAACCTCCTATCGCACTTGCATAAGTATCCAATACTTAAATATATGAGAACTATGCCGTTGTGCCCTCACAACGTGCACAAGCGCAATACTAGTCTATTCCGCATTATCGATGTCCGATCTCGATAATACTCCGACTAGGGATATTTAATGATTAAACCTTTATGGATTGATACAGTCTCATATCATCTCAATCCGGTATTAATCATATGGACTTTCGCCATTTATATATCAAAGTAAATAATATTACAAAACGGCAAAAGGCAATTTCATTATCACATAGTTAATTTTGTACAATAATACATTATCACATAGTTAATTTCATGTCTAACATTGCCGCGCCGGTTGATGTATATTCGGTTGAATGTAAGATGTGTTCAATCGGGTATACGAAGTCCGATGCTGTTTTCTTTATTTTTTATATGGATGATGTGATCGAGCGAGCGCATGGGCTTAGTAAGTTGGATTAAAGGTCCAATATTTTGAGGGGTTAAAACCTTTTACCATGATGCTTGGCCGCGCTGTGGGAACACAGGAACTGAGCGACGCCGTTCCTAGGCTCGCGGCCTAGTTGGGAAGGATTACATAACATGGAGTCGCCACCCGGTGTGAACCGGGACAAAGATTTAAGGCCGCACTCACCCCTCGCAAGGGAAGACCTCAAACCGTTGGGTTCGGAATGGTCCCTTACTTATGTCACTTGTAATGAAAGGATTCATGTAATAATTTAACTAAGCTTAAGTAACACTTATTTCCAATAGTATCATGCTTCTAAATTTTCATGTGTAAAATAAAACTCATGTACGCATTTCACATATATCTTACATTTAAATTTGCATGCTAAACATATATCAAGATAGCAACTAGCATACAACTTTACTTGCATATCACATTCAGGAAAAAACACAAGCGCACATATTAACCATACAAGCACACATGGTAAGCATACAAGCACACATATGGGCACTTTTCAAGTGGTACGTGGAATTGTAGCCCAAGTACAGACCGCACTACCGTCCATTCGGAATCGGCTACGGAATTTACGTCTGGGTTTCCATCCGATATACCGCAAGAAATAATACTCAAATGTTATCATGACACAAGCATATGAATTGTAATACATCAACATATTTGCATTTATACATGTGGAGATAGCTACTAGGAACACTATGCATGAAATATAATGAAAAAGACTCAGTTCAGTGTATTCGCGTTCGTGTAGCGTTCGTAAACGCGTTCGAACGGAAATGAAACAGAATGCTCACGTTCGAGTAGCGTTCGTAAACGCGTTCGAACGGAAATGAAACAGAATGCTCACGTTTGAGTAGCGTTCGTAAACGCGTTCGAACGGAAATGAAACAGAATGCTCATGTTCGAGTAGCGTTCGTAAACGCGTTCGAACGGAAATGAGACCTGATGCATGATAAGGCAAAATTTATACGCGTTCGAGTTGCGTTCGTGAACACGTTCGAACGGACACGGACCTGATGCATGAAATAGGATGCAATAAACAGAAAATAAAGGGGCGCGGCGAAGCACTGCCGTAAAGGTGACCTTTTGGGGCTCTTGATCTCTCAAAGAGAGGACCTTTAGACCAACATGCTAAGCCCATGCGCATCACGTCACACGTACAAGACTAGAACCAATCATATCAACCAAGTATGCCCGATTGAACACATCTCACATCCAATCTGAACACACGTCAGCCGGCGCGGCAAAGCATCGTGGAAAAGGGGGCTTTTAGCCCCTCCCCATAGGGGATCTCACATCACACTTACTAAGCCCATGCGCTCGATTGACTTATACATACGAAAATAAGGATAATAATATCAAACTAAGTATGCTCGATTGAACGTATCTTGCGTCCAACCGAACATACATCAACCGGCGCGGCGAAGTAGTGTCACGAAGGTGGCCTTTTCGGCTCTTTGTCTCACAAATGGAGGACCTTTGGACTAACTCACTAAGCCCATGCGCTTGGTTGAATCATACAAAAATAAACAATATATTGAATTCAAGAGAAAACTAAACAAACAAAAAGCAACACAACGAAAGAGAGATGGTGCCGTTTACTCAAGCGGTACGTGGAGTTGTGGCCCGAGTACAGATCATATTACCGTCCATTTGGAATCGGCTATGAAATTTATGTCCGGGTTTCCATCCGATATACCGCGAGAGTTGACACATCTCTCATTCATCTAATGCCCACAACATGTTACATCTCATAATTCAGGCATATTTATATACTCAAAAATCACAACACACATTTCAACATTACAATCATACAAGAAATACTTAATAAATAATGCGGAGAAGGAAAACAAGTGTGAAAGATACCCTCAGGTCTAACCTTTTAAGTCGTCTCTCGGACTCACGTTCCACGAAGATCGAAAGGGGGGTAAAGCTCCGCAACTTTTCTGGTCCGTTGGTTCAACGTCCTAGCTCACTGCTTCGCCGCTTTGCTTATTGTTCGAACTCCGTTCTGCTCCTATTCAGCTCCTGTTTTGCTGCTCACTGCACGGGCTACCTATTTCAATGTTTTCAAAGAACTATTCCAAGTTGTGTGGGTTCTTAGTGCAATTAAAAGTGATTATTTTTAAGATTATCTATGTAGTTTTCTAAGTTACTGTTTTTTAAGGATTTGGGCTGCTGTGTTTGTGTGGTTTTCGGTGATGTACGGAGGTTTAGAGGGGTTGGTTTTCGGTGGTGATTAGGGGTTATTTTGGTGCTTGTAGTTTCGGTGATGTGAGGGTGGTTACTTGGTAGATTCGGCTATAGAGGAGATGGTTGAGGTTCTTTTGTTCTCTTTTCGTGTGTGTATGAAGTGTTTTCTCTTTTGGATGTGTTTTGGGTGTGTAGAGAGAGTCTAGAGAAATTTCGAGAGAGCTTGGGTGTGAATTGTGTTGTGTGAAGGAGAGGATGGCCTTGGTTAGGGGTTGTTTATATAGAGAATGGCTAGGGTTTACAAGGGAAGGGATTTGTGCATTAAATTAGGATATGATTTAGTTTTAAACAAGGAAATCAAAGGATTGAGGGGGGGACAAAATATTTTACTTTAGGAAGTTGTAATATTTAATTTGTGTTGGTTTAGGAATACAAATATTTTATATTGGTAAGTATCTTATTAGATTAGGAAGTCAAATATATGATTGGCTTTAATTGGTTATGATTGATTTTAATTTGGTATGATTGTATTTTGATTTAGTATGTGATTTATTTAATTTAGGCATGATTTTAGTTTAAGTTGGTAATTGTTTATTTTAATTGGTAAATGATTTAAATGTTTTATTTAATGTTTAATATTTAATTTAATATTTAATTATTTAATTTGGGATGTGTTTTATGGGCTTTGGGGAGCTAAATGGGCTGGGTGTGAGGCTAGCAGCAAAACCAGAATTACCGACACCGTTCGAACGCTCCCTCGAACGCTACACGAACGCCCGCAATCTGTTTCCCGTTCGAACGAAGTAACGAACGCAGCACCAACGAAGACAGTGAGCTTGCTTATTCTGAATTTCCCCTTCCGATATCCGTTTCCCGCGGCATCCGTGACTTAAAAGGTAGTTGTCTCCAAATAAGACTCCTCATCGGGTTTCACATGCGAAAATGCAATGCCTACAGTCGCCCCCACTTTGATGGGACTTGTGCATTGTGTGACTTTGAACAATCCTATCAAAGTTATGCAATGCATTTTACTTACCTGGCTCGCCAGCTGCCACTTGACTTACCATGTTTGAGTTGATGGGGGCCTCGACCCTTGGATTCATTCCCAGATTTCTTATTCATTCTTCAGGATTCGTTCCGAACTCTGAGATTATTCTTATGGATTCCTTCCGTATTCTGAGATTCATTCTCTGGATTCCTTCCAAATTCCAAGATTCATTCTCTGGATTCTTTCCAAATTCTGAGATTCATTCTCTGGATTCCTTCCAAATCTGAGATTCATTCCCGGATTCGTTCCAAACTCTGATGATGTGGGCCTTGGCCCTAGGATTCATTCCTAGATTCATTTCATAACTCTGACGACGTGGGCCTCGGCCCTAGGATTCATTCCTGGATTCATTCCGTAATTCTGACGACGTGGGCCTCGGCCCGAGGATTCATTCCTGGATTCATTCCATAATTCTGACGACGTGGGCCTCGGCCCGAGGATTCATTCCTGGATTCATTCCATAATTCTGACGACGTGGGCCTCGGCCCTAGGATTCATTCCTGGATTGTACTGACATGAGGCTTTCTTCCCCTTGAGCTTTGTTCTCAAACTATACTGATATGAGGCTTTCTTCCTCTGGGCTTTGTTCCCGAATTGTGTCGATACGAGGCTTTCTTCCTCTTGAGCTGATATGGGCCTCGCCCCCAGACTGATACTGATATGGGCCTCGCCCCCAGACTGATACTGATATGGGTCTCGCCCCCAGACTGATACTAATATGGGTCTCGCCCCCATGCTGATACTGATGCTAATATCGATGCTTCGGACTGGCTTTCATTTGCCGCTTTTTCTCCTCAAAACCTGTGAACACAAAACAAACACAAAACACAAAAAGGAATGCAAAATAGGTTACGTGTATGCGTGCATGCGTGGATGAGTTTCCTATCCCGTTGGGTTAGGTCTTCTGTCAATTCCATTGATGACCATTCTTCTCTTGGGGAAAGTACCATTTCCACCTGTCTTCACTGATTTGTTCTAGGAACCCGTTTCTTTCCAAGTCTAACAGTCCCACTGTCTCCATTTCCCAATTCCTTATCTTTTCTGCTTGCTTCTTTTGAGGATTCCCTGCGTTCTGAGTATCTTAATACCAAGATTGAATGCTTTTGTCATATGCACTCATGCTGCAAGTTGAGAAATGGAGATTCAGGCAAGTAAGCGAAATGAACTTCTTTATTATTTGTTGAAAAAAGGTCCGAACAAGCAAACAAAATCAATGTCTTTATTAAAAAAGCAAGATAAACTTGGAGAAACAGCAGTGCCTCTTTCCTCGGCCTATGGTTCTCCATCATTGTCATCCCTTATCCCAATGAATGAAGCTGAGTGGTTGAGAGCCTGGAGGACAAGGGTTTCGGGTAGGCCAGAGTTGATCATGTAGTTGGGTAGGGGATTTCCGTGTGCATTCGCTTGTTCTCTTTCTGGGTCAGGTATTTTGTGGGTGTCAATGAGGTCTTGGTGTTGGATAATATGACCCATAGCGTCACTATTTGCACAGAACATTGTGTTGCTGTAGCAAAATTAACTATGTAACAAGGAAATTGCACTCTCATCGTTTGTGATTAGATCACCTTAGATATATAAATGAAGAGAGGTCCCTATGATTAGTTCCTGGATTGAGATGATATGAGACAGTATCAGTCCACGAAGGATTAATCATTAAATATCCCTAGCCGTAGTATTATCGAGACTAGACATCGATAATGCGGAATAGGCTAGTATTGCACTTGTGTGCGTTGTGAGGGCACAACGACATAGTTCTCATATATATATATAAGTATTGGATACTTATGCAAGTGCGATAGGAGGTCGTGTTTCACCGATGGTACGGGAAACAGCTTCGCTCTGGATAGACCCCTCGGAATCCCATTGGTATTATGACTATGTGTCTATGGGAGGCCGAATTCAAGGTAGGTGTGTATAGTCTTAACCTGAGACTTGCATCGCTAATACTTGCGATAATCGGTAGACTTTGGTCTTGGTGGTACAGGGCTTTAACCGGTTTTGCGTACACCACTTCTGGGTTTATCAGAGAGTCGTAGTGTATTGGGTGTGATGTCGAGACGGAAGTATCACTTCAGTCATATTGGAGATGATGTCACGCAGGATACGGTATTAGTGCTCTTAAGTGATGCGCATCCAAACGTGATATTATGACCAGGTCATGAATATCCGATTATAGAGACTAGTTACCATACATCCGATATGTGTTCGGACGGGGCAGACACTTATCCAGCCCCAGCCCTAGCACGTGACTATCCGATACTGGACCGATATGCACAATACATTTGTATACTACGCTTGATACAGATCTTAATATTCTTAAATGGATATGTCCGGAGAATTGGGTAGACTTGGTGCTTTGCTAGGAGTCGACCTTGTCTCGTAAATCGGTAGAACGTAGTACTTGGTACGTACGTGATTCGGATACTCCGATGACCGTATTTACTGCCAGATTATCCGGGGATCTCATGGGTCGCTTCCTGATAATCCACCGATGACGCACAACTCGCACTCTTGAATAATCTGGGATTATACAGAAGAGAGAGAAAATTAATCTAGGATTAATAACGGAGATGTTTTATCCGGGATAAAATGTCGTCTAAAGAGAGAGAACGATTAATTCGGAATTAATCGATGTATTAATATATTCGATATATTAGACGAAATTAGATTTCGACGCGGAATTAAAATCAGATTTTAATTCGGGCAAACGAGTTAATTTAGAATTAATTCGTTAGCGACGTAAATAATAATTTCGCTAGGCGCAATTATTTATTTAAATTCGATTGAATTAACGTCACGACGTAAGCTCGGTATTTCGGAAATATCGAACCCAAACGCGTGAGTGCACGTGGGCCCACTTTCATTTGGAAACGTGTGGGGCCCACATGACACATGTCATTCTAATGCTTTGCATGTAGATTGTGTACATTGCACTCAATGTCATTGCATGGAGTTTGAGTGTTTGACACTCTAAGCCATTGCATGTTATGTGTCATAATTTTATTATTAATTTAATGAAAATTATGGCATAAATATAAATTGATTTTTGGTAAATCATTTTAACTTAATACACAAAACTTCTTCTCTCTCAAACTCTCTCTTCTCTCACGCCCAAATGAAGGAATTGTTCACTGGTTTGGAACCAGAAATGGCGTGAACAAAGGGAAGCCAAGAGTGGTTTCTCATGGTGAGAAATCAAGTGCTAGCACACTTTCAAGTCTTGCGAAGGTGGTAGGGAGGTTCGACCATGAGGCGGGACTCATCCGATGGAGTTTGGAGCTTCGTTTTGAGACCCGAAACTGCCAAGACAGTGAGCATGGACTGGTTGCAGTAAGCTTACCAAGGCAGTGCGTTTTTGGGCATGATTCGTCTTTAAATCGACATAACCGATCAATGTAAGTATTCCGCTATCTTCTTTGGTGTATTCACGCATGTTTTCATGTCTTGTTTGATCTTGGGACCTTAGAAAATCCAACAATGGCATCATGAGCTAATGTTGCAAGCATGAAATTTGTAGGGTTTAAAATTTGGGTAAATGTGATTTGAGCATGATTTGAATAAATTGCTTGTTTGAGTATGTTTATAACATGTTTAAATTCATTTTGGTTGGACCAATTTGTTGAAAATTGATTTGGAATAATTTTCCCCAAAATATCATGTTGGCCGAATGTTTATTGTATTTTGGATCTTGGAATTTTGTGATTTTGATTCATTGATGAGTTAGAATCGACTAGGTTGACGTTAATTTGAATCGAATTGGATTGGATTTCGAATTGGACAAAACCCCAAAAATTCTATGTTGGCCGAATTGGATATGCCCTAATGTTGTCTTGGAATTTTGATTTTGATAATTGGATGTATTGGAAATCATTCGGGATATGTATTTAATGTCGATTGCGGATTAATTGGATTGAAATCGAATTGGACATGAAATCACTCCCTTGGCCGAGACCTTTAAGCATGTAGATGGGTTTGATTTTTCAATTTGTGTGTTGGACATATGATAATGAATCAAGCATGATTAATTGGACTAATATGGTGTTTTAGAAATGTTGATTTAGTTGATTAATCATATAATGTACTTTTGGTAATTAAATTGTGAAAATTGGATTTTTGAATTTAATTAATTGGGCCTAATTTTGGAAATTAGAATTTAAAGTTGTAATTGGGCCTATTGGGCTTGATTTATCAAGTTTGGTTTAGGCCAAATGGATTGGATCCAATTGGGCCCAAAACCTTAACCATAAAGCCCAAATGCGACTAATGAACCTTTAAAGTTCAATTGGGCCTAATGGGCCAAGATTGATTTATGGGCTTATGGGGTAAATCCCGGATTGGACTTTGGTTATCGGTTTGACCCGAGTTGACCAAAAGTCCACGCCTTAAGAAATCAATCAAAAGCCCATTGGACTTTAATTGAATTGACGTTGGACGTTAATCGGTCTTTGAGACGCGTACGATTATTGTTGAATTTAAATCGTAAAAGTTTATTAATATAATAAAAGAATGTAATATTTAATTTGGAATTGAATAGTGAATTAGTATTAAATACATGTTAAATTGATTAATGATGTAGTTTAATTTAATTCATGAATTCGTACTTTAAGTACTTATTCGCAAAAACGAGTTTGACTCGAACAAAATCAAATCGTTGTTTGAACATTGGATGATCACTTAATTATCAGATTAATTAATTTGATTAGATTGATTGATAGCATGCTTATGTGTGTGAATACGTGGTTGTGTTGAATGAATAATGTATATCGGATGGATATTAGTCGGGTGGGCAATTTTAGAAATTGTTGTAATAAATTCGATTTATTAAATTGGACCTGCGTGTCCAGCCTTATCACCTTCTTTCTCTTTGTATTCTCTTCTCACCTATTCCCCTCTATGTATATGAGGTTTCTTTAGAAGTGTAGTGTAACGGGTAGAAGTTGTACAAGTGCTAGCTTGAGTGAGAAAGGGAGAGATTTGATCTAGGATCAATGTGTAAAGTATCCATCCGCCATATCATTATTATTTTATTTCATACTCGCTTTATTATGTATTTAGAATGCATATTTAAGGGTGTATGATGATGAGACCTTAACAAAGATAATTAAATTGGTAGCCAATTTGCACGCGAAAAACCCTCGTTAAATATCAAGCGTTTATTTTCCTTCCATTGAGTGATTCTTACTCAAGATCCGAGATTGGCAGGGGTTGTTGGCCAAAGTCAAGCCCTTGTCCGTCAAAGATGTGTTTTAATCACGAGGCTTTGTTCCATATCGGTGTCGTGTCCAAGTTGTGGTTTGTTGGCCAAAGTCAAGACCACTTCTTGTCCATTGACATTGATTACGAAGCTTCCATGTCAATGGGTCCGCGCTTGACTGGGATCACTAGGTTGTTGTGCCAAAGCCAAGGCCTAGTTGATTTAGAGGAAAAAGGTTAGGGTATACATTCGATGTATAGGCATATATAAGATATATGTTTGGGACTTGGATGTCCACCTACTGGATCTAGGAGTTGGATGAGATCCAATTGATCTTCGAGATCTACCTAGTTAATTATCATACAATTTGTTGGCCAAAGTCAAGATTGTGTGATATTTAACGGGATCCTAGCCCACTAGGAAACACGGTTTCCCGAGTACTCGACGGAGGGTTAGAGGCTCGACGAAAAATAGTGGGAGGCAAGTATTGAATTTGCAACATTCGTTCGAATACTCGCTAAACACGCTCATTTTATTTTACTCGTCATTTATTAAAAGTATTAGTTGGACTAATATTTTATGTTGTTTTAAAATATATATAGTTGGACTATATACAAACTCATTCAATATATAGTTGATTTTATAATTGGATTATAGTAATCAATATAATTGAATTAAATGATAGTTGATTTTATAATGGGATTATAGTAATCAATATTAAAATTATAGTTGATTAAATAATTGGATTATTGTAATCATTATAATAAATAGTACCTAATAAAATTGATTAAATAGTTGGACTATTAAAATCAAGAAAGAATTGAAAAGTTGAATATTTAAAATATATAATCCTTGGATTAAATGTTTTAAATGATTTAATTTTCAATTGGGAATTAATAATAGGTTAATTTATTTGATAAAATAACTTATTATGACTAAGCCCATAATTAAGCAAATAGTAGAGCATAAAGTCTTTGGAAGATTTATGTGATGATGACTTTAGTGCTTAATTAATATACTTATAATAAATCTATCTTTAGATTTAAAAGTATTAAATTGCATTAATAATTCTTGGAGAATAATTGACTATTCTAGTGGAGAAAAGTCAAAGTTTGCAATTGGGCATGTAGCACAAGGTGCACATCATTTCGATATTCCGAAACCAAGGCTTGGCCAAAGGTTTGTGAAATATTGAAAAGGATAATTGACATATCCCAAAGTGACTACCATTTGGATATGGAAGACACGAAGGAATTAAAGAAAGGGCGAGGCTCTAACTTTAAAAATATTTGTCAAAGTTATGTTTACTACTAGTATTGAAATTGGATTTTAAATACTTAGTGTGGTACATAATACATATATGTATTGACGTTCAGAATCCGCTGTGAGCTGGATACTGGCTTCAAGCCGAGATTTCTCTGCGAATTGGAAACGGGACGAAAGTCGCTGTTTCGACCGTAGATACCTAAGTTTAGGAACTACCCTTTGGGTATGTACTTAAATTAGGAAATGTTATAATGTAACTAGTTGACTAGAGACATTATCTCTATATCAGTGTTAATCCGATGCGGATAAAACCTTTATATTCTAGAACACTAAAGTGTTTCATTATATAAGATGATACTGAGATAAATACATTGGATGTAAATAACAGAATTTATATTTTGAATATAATAAAATCTCAAACATATAAAATGACAAATAAATAGCTTAAATTGATTTGATCAATGGAGACTTATTTGTGGCATTGTTGTCTAGGACACAATTAAACAAGACTCGTATATCCACACCTTTTAAGAGTGGGTACTAGGACTGATTTGACTATTCAAATAAGGTCTACGAATCTAGTTTTTTAGGTTAAATACCTAAAATACTATTTACTTGGTAATAGTAAAAGGGCCACCGATCTGTTAGCCCTATTCATGGTGAATTAAGTGGGCCCATATCTAGCTAGGCTAGATGTGAACATGAATATTTCGTGACCTTAACGGATGTAGCATCACGTTGTGGTTATGTGTTTCTTTTGAAGAACACAGATCGGAAACTTTTGAAGTTTCGACACGAAGAAAACAAACAGATCGGCTATAGTGTTATTCCGCCACGGTAAGACCGAAATGGAAAATACTTAAGCAGTAAGTTTCATATATAAATGAAAGAGTACGGTGTTCTTTCATGTGAGGACTCCTCCCGAGACACGTCAGTTAGACGGTGTGTCCGAACTAAAACCGAATTTTGTTGGACATAATAAGGTTTATCACGAGTCGCTCTGAGCTACTATTTCCTTCAAACAGGATATGTATTAACAGTGCAAAACTTATTTAGAATAAGGTTCCATATAAATCTGTTTGACAGATATCATATAGGATATGAACAGGGAAGAAACGAGGTTTCTCATTCCTGATAATTTGGGTATGCGAGGCATAGCGTTTGGATGATACCAAACTAAGGACCCAAATTGGATAAGTGCCAATATAGGTTATCCTAAGGGAAACCTTAAGTATAGTACTTATAAATCCCACATGAGAACAATGTAATTGTTGCTCACCATGCGGTTTTCCTGAGAGGAATACCGATATGCAGTGGTCAGTGGGAGGATAGTGATACTCGATGAAAATCGGAGTAATACTGTTCAAGGCACGAAGTCCTTAATGGAACACAAATAGTTCATCTATGATGAAACTATACCATTAATCTTCAAATACACAAGAACTAGTAGATCGGATAGAGTCAGAAAACAACCTAGGGTATGGGTTTCTGATCTCACCTCATAAAGATGTCAATCTTATGGAGGTGTACCATCCGACTACGTTATGAGGAAGTGATACGAGGTATCGACTCCATGTTATGGCAAAGTGCCATGAATCCGAAATGGATTCCATGTATAACAACTATTTTGGATACTAGTTGTTGTACCACAAGGCATTGTGCCTATGGTACATTTAACGTCTTCAAGGAAGACATACATGGATGGCAACATACCAACGTACAAAGCTAGGCTTTGACGGAAAGGTATCGTTATCAACATTGTGTTAATAACGGTTCAACCTTTTACCTGTTGCCATGGTAAATCCATTTTGAAAATGCTTGAAAATAACTATATATTTCATTTATGAAATATGTCAGCTATAAATCAAAATCGCTTTCCTGAAAAGGAAACCTTTTGGAGGATGTTTACAACATCCTGACGATTTTGTATAACCGACAAACCAGGTTTCGGGTTATTCGATCCATGTTTGGATTGATGCAAGCATAAGGTTCTTGGAACTGACGTTTTGAAATAATCATAATGGTTTATGATTTGACTCAAAACGAAATAATTCTTGTGTATATAAGGAGGTTAGTGGGAGAGCGCACTGACAAGTAATTCCCATAAAACAATTGGTGAAAGCTTGGTTTCATAGATATTCTTTCAATAGAAATTCTCCGTAGAATTCTGGGGAGTAACAACCTTTATTCAAGGAATAAAGATCTACTGGGATAGATTTGGAGTTGTTAACACTCTCTGGGAAATTGTACATTTAAAATGTACTTGTATTGGTGTCTCATACGCTTCGAGCATATGGAGTCACAATCAGGTCAATCCAAGTGATAGTCACTGGATTGAAGTTAAGAACATCTGTTAGTATCTCTGAGAACTAAAGATGCTATCTTTTACTATGGAGAAGGAGAACTTGAAGTGACTGGGATCACTGCAGCAAGTTTCCAAACGATTAAATACTGCGGTACTATAAAGTTTGAATACCGGGACAGTGAGCTGGAAATCTTCCGAGCAAGATAACTGTTGCCGAATAAACAACTAATGCGGATTATTGCTGCAGCTGAGGCAGCAATAGAAGCCATTTGGGTCGATAATAAATCTAATTAGATTAGATATAGTTCTGTTAGCAGCTGAGCTAGGCGTCAGCACAAGGCTAAAGAATTAAAGGTCATCGACGTATCCAGATATATACTTCTATATCATCTGATTCGTTCGGATCATACATCGTGGCGATGTGATGATCGTATAAATCGCGTCAGACGATAATCAAAAAATCCGCTGACGAAAACCTTTCCTCAGCAATTTGAGCGAACCTTACATAGTTCGGGTGTAGGACACTTGAGTGACTCGCTACGTGCCAAGTGGGAGATTGTTGGATAATATGACCCATAGCGTCACTATTTGCACAGAACATTGTGTTGCTGTAGCAAATTAACTATGTAACAAGGAAATTGCACTCTCATCGTTGTGATTAGATCACCACACATAGATATATAATGAGAGAGGTCCCTATGATTAGTTCCTGGATTGAGATGATATGAGACAGTATCAGTCCACGAGGATTAATCATAAATATCCCTAGCCGTAGTATTATCGAGACTGGACATCGATAATGCGGAATAGGCTAGTATTGCACTTGTGTGCGTTGTGAGGGCACAACGACATAGTTCTCATATATATATATAAGTATTGGATACTTATGCAAGTGCGATAGGAGGTCGTGTTTCACCGATGGTACGGGAAACAGCTTCGCTCTGGATAGACCCCTCGGAATCCCATTGGTATTATGACTATGTGTCTATGGGAGGCCGAAATCAAGGTAGGTGTGTATAGTCTTAACCTGAGACTTGCATCGCTAATACTTGCGATAATCGGTAGACTTTGGTCTTGGTGGTACAGGGCTTTAACCGGTTTGCGTACACCACTTCTGGGTTTATCAGAGAGTCGTAGTGTATTGGTGTGATGTCGAGACGGAAGTATCACTTCAGTCATATTGGAGATGATGTCACGCAGGATACGGTATTAGTGCTCTTAAGTGATGCGCATCCAATCGTGATATTATGACCAGGTCATGAATATCCGATTATAGAGACTAGTTACCAGACATCCGATATGTGTTTCGGACGGGGCAGACACTTATCCAGCCCCAGCCCTAGCACGTGACTATCCGATACTGGACCGATATGCACAATACATTTGTATACTACGCTTGATACAGATCTTAATATTCTTAAATGGATATGTCCGAAGAATTGGGTAGACTTGGTGCTTTGCTAGGAGTCGACCTTGTCTCGTAAATCGGTAGAACGTAGTACTTGGTACGTACGTGATTCGGATACTCCGACGACCGTATTTACTGCCAGATTATCCGGGGATCTCATGGGTCGCTTCCCGATAATCCACCGATGACGCACAACTCGCACTCTTGAATAATCTGGGATTATACAGAAGAGAGAGAAAATTAATCTAGGATTAATAACGGAGATGTTTTATCCGGGATAAAATGTCGTCTAAAGAGAGAGAACGATTAATTCGGAATTAATCGATGTATTAATATATTCGATATATTAGACGAAATTAGATTTCGACGCGGAATTAAAATCAGATTTTAATTCGGGCAAACGAGTTAATTTAGAATTAATTCGTTAGCGACGTAAATAATAATTTCGCTAGGCGCAATTATTTATTTAAATTCGATTGAATTAACGTCGCGACGTAAGCTCGGTATTTCGGAAATATCGAACCCGAACGCGTGAGTGCACGTGGGCCCACTTTCATTTGGAAACGTGTGGGGCCCACATGACACATGTCATTCTAATGCTTTGCATGTAGATTGTGTACATTGCACTCAATGTCATTGCATGGAGTTGAGTGTTTGACACTCTAAGCCATTGCATGTTATGTGTCATAATTTTATTATAATTTAATGAAATTATGGCATAAAATATAAATTGATTTTTGGTAAATCATTTTAACTTAATACACAAAACTTCTTCTCTCTCAAAACTCTCTCTCTCTCACGCCCAAATGAAGGAATTGTTCACTGGTTTGGAACCAGAATGGCGTGAACAAGGGAAGCCAAGAGTGGTTTCTCATGGTGAGAAATCAAGTGCTAGCACACTTTCAAGTCTTGCGAAGGTGGTAGGGAGGTTCGACCATGAGGCGGGACTCATCCGATGGAGTTTGGAGCTTCGTTTTAAGACCCGAAACTGCCAAGACAGTGAGCATGGACTGGTTGCAGTAAGCTTACCAAGGCAGTGCGTTTTTGGGCATGATTCGTCTTTAAATCGACATAACCGATCAATGTAAGTATTCCGCTATCTTCTTTGGTGTATTCACGCATGTTTTCATGTCTTGTTTGATCTTGGGACCTTAGAAAATCCCAACTTGGATCTCATGCCTAAGGGGGGGCAATTGTCAGTTTCGTGACCCTTTTGTTTGTGGAAGTAACCAAATAAGTTTAAGTCAAGGTAGTGGGGTACAGGGCTTGGAAGTGGTTTAGGTTCCAAGGGTTTCAGGAGTCCTTGCATCTTCAACTTTTCAAACACCTTCGATAGAGGCCTGCCAAGTTGGAAAATCGCCTATTTCTTTGATGGCGGCAACCTCGGCAGTAGTGGGCCTTGTCTCAGAATGCCCCCAAAATTCCTCTTTATGGCCATAAAACTTCCGGTTTTCGGCCTCCTCTTCTTCAATGTCCATGACAGTTTCCCTTAGCTGTCGGAAATCCGTAATCATTGAAGTCATCCTCCTCAACTTGCCATAGATCGAGGCTTGGTGCCCTTAATGATCATTTTAATCTGGTCCTTCTCAGAGGGCCGAGTCTGCATCTTCAGAAGCTGGCTTCTCCAGCGGTCTACATACTCTTTGAAGCTCTCCTCCGGCTTCTGCTTAGTGTTCTCCAAATCTCGGAGTGACAAATCAATCTCCAAGTCTGTAACATACTGCTTCAGAAAAGCATCAGCTAGTTCCTTCCAATCTTCCTTAACCTTCTTCTCAAGGCTATGATACCAAACCACAGGTGCCCCCTCGAGTGACATCCAAACATCTTTTGGACTTGGCGCTGAGACAGGCCAACTGAACTCATAACAGACACATACTGACGGAGATGCACCCTCGGATCTCCGTTCCCATTGAACTTAGCCAAATCCGCATCTTAAACTGCGCTGGCAACTGCTCCTCAAACTTCATTGTCTCATAGTCTAGCAATCTTCATTCTTACCCCTCATCTTGCGGGTAACGGATTCAACCTGATCCCTGAGCTTCTGTATCTCGGCCTGAGACCCAATCACTCTGTCTGTTGCATACTCTGCATTATCATCATCAAAAGCGGGGATATCATCCCCCAACCATTCGGAGGCTTCTCGCGCCTTACATTCTCAGAATTCTCCCCAGCACGGGGCACAGCCATATTTGTCATGGCAGCAGTTAAGGCTTGCAACTGTTCAGTAATCTTGGCGAAGCCACTTTCCAACTGATCTATCCGGGATACCTCAGTATCTGATTCACTCATGTCTGTTCTCGGTATTTTGGTGAGTCTTCCCTTTTTTCTAACCCAACGGGAATCTATGATGGCTTTCAGAACACAAGGGTTAACATGATGTATGTATGCATGATGTGCATAAGAAGTATATAACATATATTCAATCAAATAAAATTCTCAAACAAATCGGCCTATTATCATTTTAGAAGTTTTTGGGACAACTGTCATAAGAGTGAACCCGTCCCAGTTTAAATGGCCTAACGAGTTCATGTCTTATGGCAAAAGAGCCCAACTAAATCCAAATGATAAAATTCCGAACACAATCATAAAATGGCCCATTGTTATTTAGAAGCCTTTTGGCCCAATCGTCATAAGATGTGTTCTTGTCCCAGTTTAAATGGCCCAACAAGCCCATATCCCATGATAAGTGGTCCAAATGGATCCAAACAACGATGTTCTCAAACACAAGCAAGATGATGCAAACATGACATAATAATTTTTACAAAGTGGCCCATCAATATTTCAGAAGCTTTTGGCCTAATAGTCATACGGTGCGAACTTGCCCCAGTTTAAATGGCCCAGCAAGCCCGCATTTCTGACAATAGTCCAACTGCATCCAAATGAGGATGGTCCACAAGCACATACTCAAGGAAATAATTGCTACTTTAGCCAACCCGGTCTATAGGTGGGTTAGTAAGAGTATAGACGAAGGCTCTCACCGGCGAAGAATGGCCCACAACTAGGTCTCCCCACTCAAGGGTTCGAGCAACCAAGTGAGCGCACCCTTTTTTATACACTAAGGTACGTGCCAATGAGCTATGGTGTGTGACGGACTGTCAAATGGATTTCTCGTTGTAGATCCCCCATAGGGAAGGTGGAGCGAGGCTCACTTAAATACCCAAGCCTCTTAGGCTCTTATCGCTTGTTGTCAGGAATAAACAACGAGTCCTCCAAATTAGTCCATCACAATAGGCTAACAGTAGATGGCTATCTAGGTGCCTTCACAGCTTTTCCTTCTAGAAAGGTAGTAAGTGAAGGAAGACACCAAACCATTACCTAGCCTCAAAGTGCCCTTGATTAAACCCTCACTTTATCCACTATAGACATGGTCAATTAAAACATGAATCCAAACATTACAAGACAATATTTCGGGGCCAACTTTACATCCCCAGTGGAGTCGCCAGACTGTGGGAACACAGGAACTGAGCGACGCCGTTCCTAGGCTCGCGGCCTAGTTGGGAAGGATTACATAACATGGAGTCGCCACCTGGTGTGAACCGGGACAAAGATTTAAGGCCGCACTCACCCCTCGCAAGGGAAGACCTCAAACCGTTGGGTTCGGAATGGTCCCTTACTTATGTCACTTGTAATGAAAGGATTCATGTAATAATTTAACTAAGCTTAAGTAACACTTATTTCCAATAGTATCATGCTTCTAAATTTTCATGTGTAAAATAAAACTCATGTACGCATTTCACATATATC
>SKCR01024161.1:0-33213 GCA_019454045.1 Zanthoxylum bungeanum
GGTGTGAAGGTGATAAATTTGTACTAATATAACCATGAATTGGAATAGATTGGCCATTTCCGACAATTATACCGTGGTCATTGCTCAAATTAAAATAGGACGAGAGATTACCTGGCGTGGATGTCATATGTGTAGGGGTTTTTAGGGGGTGAATCCGGTAACGCAGCGGAAGCGGTGAAAATCCGATTTTCAGATTTCAAAACTTTTTCTTGGATTAATTAAATAAACATATTTATTTAATTGCCCAATAATCAAATTATGAAACAAAATTTCAAATGAATCATATTCAAGTGAAATTACCAAATTACCCTTATATGATATTTTGTCCATTTTAGTCCGAAATTGATCCAATCAATTTTGAATGATTCTAAATCATTTCTAAGATGAACTTAGCATGTTCAAAACATCAAAACACCAAAAGCAACAAAAAACCCAAAAATCTTATCTTGGCCGAATGCACTCCAAATGGGGGGTTTGTGCATTTTGTCATTTCATGCATCAAAACACATCAAGATGTAATCCAATGATCATGAAACTTTATATGCATCATATACACACACAAATACACAACATATATGAAAAGCCCCAAATTTGGAATTAGTTAAGAACCCTAATTTTTCAATTTCCACAAATTGGACAAATTAGACCAAATACATTAAATCAATTACTTCAATCATCATTCTTCCATCCAATCCAAGTCTCAACACAATGAAACAACTCAAGATCAAATCTAGGTCATTTAAGAGTGGGTCAATAACTCTAGATTAGCAACATGGTTTCAAAAACCTTAAAAGAATAGTTATAACTACAATAGTCACAACATTTCCTTCATTACACATGCTTCACACTTCTCCAAAACTTCCATCATCAAAAACCAATCAGCCTCCTTTGTCTATCTCTATAGAGTTTTATCCCTAAAACATAGGAAGCTTCTCCCAGGTCCTTCATGGAGAAATTCTTACAGAGGTACGCTTTGACGCTTTGTAACATACCTAAATCATTCCCAATGATTATGATGTCATCAACATATAGGACTAAAAATACGACCATGCTCCCACTGGCCTTCTGATACACACAGGATTCTTCCGAATTCTTGAGAAAACCAGACGATCTAATGATCTCATCGAATCGAAGATTCCAACTTCGTGAAGCTTGTTTAAGTCCATAAATGGACTTCTTAAGCTTACATACCATACCCGAGGTTTCGCTGGACGTGAAACCTTCCGGCTGTTCCATATAGATTTCTTCATCAAGAAATCCATTTAGAAAAACCGTTTTGACATCCATTTGCCAAATCTCGTAGTCATGATACGCAGCTATAGAAAGCAAAATCCGGATAGACTTAAGCATTGCTACCGGCGAAAAAGTTTCATCGTAGTCGACGCCAGGTCGCTGCGTGTAACCTTTTGCTACCAGTCGGGCCTTGTAAGTTTCAACCTTACCGTCAGGCCCGCGCTTCCTCTTGTAAACCCATTTACAACCGATATGAACAATTCCTTCGGGAAGCGGAATCAAGTCCCAAACTTGATTTTCATGCATTGAGTCTATCTCGGATTTCATGGCACTTTGCCATTTCATGGAGTCGATGTCCAACATCGATTCTCTATAGGTGAAAGGATCTGTTTCTTCAACTAAGAGAACATCCAGACTCTTTTCTTGTATCAAATACAAGCGTTCAGAAGGTCTAGATACCCTTTCCGACCTACGGAGTGTGTGTGTTGAAGGTCCTTCATCTACTTGAACTTCAGGTTCCTCCGTTGGTTCGTTGTTTTCAGGTTGGACTTCATCAATCTCAACATGTCTATGATTACCACCTTCTGAAAAAAATTCTACTTCTAGAAATTTTGTAAAGCGAGCTACGAACACATTTCGATGCTCGGTATCATAGAACAGATATCCCCTCGTGTTCGAGGGATATCCAACAAACCTAAACTTTTGCCCTCGAGGCGAAAGCTTACTTTGCTGAGTCACCCTGACATAGGCAGGACAACCCCAAACCTTAATATAATTAAGATTCGGTCTCCTACCGAACCATATCTCATACGGTGTCGTATGAACAGCCTTTGAAAGAATCTTAATCAAAAGATGTGCGGCTGTTAAGAGACAGTAGCCCCATAAGTATTAGGGCAAATCTGTGAAACTCAACATCGATCGGACCATATCCAATAAAGTCTGATTTCTCCTTTCAGATACACCATTGTGCTGTGGTGTACCTGGAGGAGTATATTGAGCGAGAATCTCATTCTCCTTCATATAATCCATGAACTCACCACTCATATATTCGCCGCTTCGATCTGATCGAAGGCATTTAATATATTTACCAGTTTGTTTTTCTACTTCATTTCGGAACTCTTTGAACTTTTCAAAGGTTTCCGATTTATGTCGCATCAAATACACATAACAGTACCGTGACAAATCATCGGTAAAGGTAACGAAGTACGAATAACCACTGTGAGCAGTTTGACTTAGTGGACCACATACATCAGAATGTACGAGTTCCAGTAAGTTAGTGGCGCGGTGTCCAACACCAGAAAATGGGGCTTTGGTCATCTTACCCTGAATACAGGATTCACAAGTTGGATAGAACTCAATGGTAAGATCTGATATCAAACCATTCCTAACCAATTGGGTAAGGGGTTTAACGCCAATGTGACCAAGTCTCATATGCCAAAGTTCAGTATTATTAACTACAGGTAAACTACGTTTATTAACTCCAGTATTAATATATCTTTAGAAGTTTGCAATGTATAATGACCATGCTGGTTTGGACAACTAAGGATCTGAATATTATTTTTATCATATAAATACAAAGAACTATTCTTAATATTAATACAAAAGCCTTCTGTATCCAATACAAAAAGTGATATAATATTAGCGACACATCCCGGTACAAAATGACAGTCATATAACAAAAGTGTCTCATTCGGCAATGAGATCTCGCATACTCCCACTGCAACTGCATCCAAAGAGTCCCCACTCCCGAATCGCAACTGCATCTCTCCAGGCTTCAGTCTCCTACTTTCCTTCAGCACCTGCAACGAATTGCAAATGTGAATGGGACAAGCAGAATCTAAAATCCAGCTGGATGTAACGGCTTCACAAGCCAAAGATAAATCAATAACTGGAAAAATAAAAATACCTGATGTAGAAGCTCTGTCTCTCCTCACTTAGGCAATGTAATCAGGATAGTTCCTTTTCCAGTGCCCAACTTTGCCGCAGTGGTGGCATTTGTCTTCAGAAGCCCTTTTGGGCTTTGCAATCTTCGCCTGTTGTTGAGGACCAAAAGTCTTCTTCTTCTTCTTGCCTTTCTTGTTCTTTCCCTTGGACCATCATTGGGAAGAAGCCGAAAGAGAAGTAGTTCTAGGAGGGCGAGTCGGTACTCCATTCTTAAGGTCATCTTCTGCCGTGAGCAACATCATATGTAGCTCCTGGTAGGTACAGACAGTCCCGTGCATGTTGAAGTACATCACGAACTGGCGAAATGAAGCTGGCAGTGAACCAAGAATGACACTCCTCCCGAGAATGTCATTCAAGATGAGATTATGTTGCCTCAATTGATCGATCAAATAGATCATCTGAATAACATGTGGCCTGACACTCTGCCCCTCATCCAGACGCGCATGGAACAGTTCCATGGCGACTTTGTGAACAATAACTTGTTCCTGGTTCTCAAACGATTGTCTCAATCGCGTCATCATACTATAGGAATCTAACATACCATAGTACCGTTGCTTGAGTTTCGGAGACAGTAAACTAAGGATGTATGATTTAACCCTTAAATCATCATCCTTCCAAGTTTCAAAAACTTGGCGTTCCTCCTCCGAAGCATCCTCGCCCACTGCAAGGGGCAACGGACCCTCAAGAACGTAACCCAGCTTCTCAGAATCGAGGACAATCCTCAAATCCAATTCCCAGTCTGCAAAGTTCTCAGCGCCTTTCAGTTTGTTCGCATCAAGCATACGCGCAAACTGATTTGTGGATTGTGCCGCCATCGCCAATCTATCATATAGATCACGAAAAATGGTTAGCATATATAAAGCAGTTTCATATAATATCAAAAGCGTAAACTAGATCATGGATTTTTAATCTAATATGCCCCTCCCACTAAATCATGCAATACTGTAATCCCAAAACAGAATACAAATATTTAATAATTAAATTAAATACTAATAGTGAAAAGTGGATCCCGTGGATATATTTCGGCTCACAGCAGAGGCACGGTCTCGCCTATGTATATTCATCAGGTAGACAACTCATTTGTCAATCATTCACTAATGACTCCTAAGTATCCGGTCCTGGCCGTTTCTCGTTGTCGCTGCGAAGGCAGGCCCACAAGGAGACGTACCAAGGTTAAACTCGTCAATGATAAACTCAAGTTACTTACGTAATCCTGACAGCTAGGGCACGTTCAGAATTCCGCTTTTACTTGAATTTACCTAGTATCTGATATACATTCGGTATAAATAAATCTTTATCGGCTACATCCTCACAGCAGAGGCACGGTCTCGGATGTAGTCACAAAGAAGTATTCATAAACCGTATTGACAAGACGGACCATATAACATGCATCAAATACACAATTACATTCAAACCTTATTAATTAGGGATTTTCCGCTAAGTGTCATACACCATAAATCTAACCAATTTAGATCCTAATAAGCATGCATAAAGTTAAGAAAACATGATTAAACATTGATTCAATGAAGACTAATCATATTAGGTGGCCTAGAATCAGACTCGCTCTGATACCATTTTGTAGGGTTTTTAGGGGTGAATCCGGTAACGCAGCGGAAGCGGTGAAAATCCGATTTTCAGATTTCAAAACTTTTTCTTGGATTAATTAAATAAACATATTTATTTAATTGCCCAATAATCAAATTATGAAACAAAATTTCAAATGAATCATATTCAGTGAAATTACCAAATTACCCTTATATGGTATTTTGTCCATTTTAGTCCGAAATTGATCCAATCAATTTTGAATGATTCTAAATCATTTCTAAGATGAACTTAGCATGTTCAAAACATCAAAACACCAAAAGCAACAAAAAAAACCCAAAAATCTTATCTTGGCCGAATGCACTCCAAATGGGGGGTTTGTGCATTTTGTCATTTCATGCATCAAAACACATCAAGATGTAATCCAATGATCATGAAACTTTATATGAATCATATACACACACAAATACACAACATATATGAAAAGCCCTAAATTTGGAATTAGTTAAGAACCCTAATTTTTCAATTTCCACAATTGGACAAATTAGACCAAATACATTAAATCAATTACTTCAATCATCATTCTTCCATCCAATCCAAGTCTCAACACAATGAAACAACTCAAGATCAAATCTAGGTCATTTAAGAGTGGGTCAATAACTCTAGATTAGCAACATGGTTTCAAAAACCTTAAAAGAATAGTTATAACTACAATAGTCACAACATTTCCTTCATTACACATGCTTCACACTTCTCCAAAACTTCCATCATCAAAAACCACAAGGAACAAAGAAAGAAACATCCTAAGAATATCATATATTAAAGCCTAGAACCTAAGGAACATATTCCTTGCTAATAGCAAGTTTGAAAAACTTACTAAATTTCCAAGCTTTTGAAGTTTTCTTTCTTTCTCAAGCTTTCTTTTGGTTTCTTCAATGGTGTCTCTCTTTTTGTAAAAGTGTATTAGGTTATTAAGTGTAAAAATGAAATGAAAACAATATATACTTGTTATAAAACAAGCCTTGGCCGAAACTAGCAAAGGCAAAAACAAGTTTTTATAATTTCATTTTCATTTCAACTTAATTTGGTCAACTTGATTAAATATCTCAAAAACACTTTATTAGATATTTAACTAAAGTCAACAAAGGCAACTAATATCATTTACTTTAAATATCCTAACATAAGATATTTATATTTTAATTAATTTAATCATTTAACAATTAAATAATTAATTAATTAATCAAATACAAATATATTAAATATATGTATAATATTTACATTAAATATTAAAAACATATATTCATTTAGGATAAAAGTCAAATAACTCATTTTGACTATTAATTAATGTGTATTTAAATTAATCAAGTATTAAATGTAAATACACAATAATTAGGCAAATGACTATCTAGTCCCTTTAACACGTATCTTGCGTTTAACCTTTAAACGACTTTATAAATAATCAATATTATTTATTAATGTTGCTCTAGTGCTCTACAAGTATGTTTCATTATTGAGACTCTCTAGGTTCAGGTATATCCGTCACGAAATCTAATTTCGTGTCCATAATCTATCCACCCGTAGATTATGACGATCACAGATAATCTCGCTGAACCATACAGGTCGAGGTCATGGCAAATGTATAATTCCTCTGTCACAGGTATCCGGATAAGTCCCAGAGATATAGATGTAAACGTCAAATCTCTATCGGGATTATCCAGTCGACAATTCTATTAGCAATCTCAAAAGGATGTTTAGAACTAGCTTCTAAACTTTACCACAGGCCCATGGATTTATCTGATTGCTAATCATATGGACTATCTATGCTCTGGTACACAGAACTGACGGATCCTATCTTGATACACATAGGACACCCTGAGGATCTATCTACACCCAACGAACAGGCGGAGGTCTGATCTAAATAGATCGGTGACGTGACTGCTGTCTAAGTGTAGAAGATGTCTCATGTGCCCACAATGGCATCTCAAGTCTAAGAATCACAAGTGCTACTCAACCCAAGAAGATTCTTATTGACGCTGGTGTACCATCCATTAAGAATCTTCGGTGAGTCGTTCAGTGTTTATCCGCTATAAACACCTACACGTCTATACTAGTCTCCAAGACTTATGGTTCATTGAGAAACCATTGGAATCAATATTCCAGTATACGACATGTACCGGTCTCAACAGGTTTACTATACTGACCAAGTAGTGTAAACCTTGACCAGGAACTGTCTGAGAATGATAACGTCATGATACTACTCAATGTCCGTTGCGACGCTTTTGCAACTGTATCATGACTAATCATTCTAGGGTCATTACGTCTTTACCATATATAAAGATAGATTATATTATAGAAACTGCATATATTATTCATAATAATAATGTTTTACATAAGTATTTAACAGAAATACAGCCGGGAATTGGCGCTCTGAGCACCAACCCCAACAATATGTGATGTTGCCTCAGTGTCCATGTACCAAGTTGGGTCTGGTTGAGCGAGACTCAGGGTGTGTAAAGCTGCTTCAATGTCGGTTTGGCTGGGGGCAGTTGTGGTATGGGCTTGATGTTGTGGTCGTGGACCGAGAATGCTAGAGTGTTGTTGCTGAGCGGTGGTGTTGGGTCTAGCCCAAGTTGAAGTAGGATAAGGGCATGGAGGGATGGCCCAAGGCTGCCATGCCCAAGGTTGCCAATGAGTCCTTGCCCACGGGGGCTGTCGCTGAGAGGGTGTGCCAGACCGATCACCGTTGGAATTCCTCTGGTTACCGGAGCCACCGTGGCCACCTCTGTTGGGGTTTCTGCCACTGCCGTGGGTACGAGGCTTGGGTTTGGTGTGATTTTTGTTGTTGTGGCCACGATTGTGTGGTCTGGTTTCAGAGAAGGATGAAGTATCGTCAGATGCACTAGAAAACAGGGCAGAGTCGGTGTCGGTGGCGGCTTTCTTGGTAAAACCAGCTTCTTCGAGGGTAAGCATAGAGCGAGCATGGTAAAATGGAGGGAGTGGCTTACTTTGACGAATCAACGTCCCAACACCACTATAGGCATCTGTGAGGCCGACAACTAATTGTAACACTAACCGGTTGTTGCTCACGGGAGCTCCAACATTTTTGAGTTGATCGGCCAGTATCTTAAGCCGTTGACAGTATGCTGAGACATTTGGGAAAGCACTCATATGAGTACAGGAGAATTCTTGTTCGAGAGTCACAGCACGAGAGTGTTCATTGTCTTGGAAGAGATCACGGAGTCGATTCCAAGCCGCCATTGCTGTCTGATCGGGTTCAATGATAGTATGCAAGAGATCGGTAGAGATGGTGGAATAAATCCACTGAAGAACTGTTGCATCAAGAGTTGACCATAGTTCGGTCTCCTCGGTGGTGGTGGTTGCCTCGGTGGTGGTTGATGAGGCTGTTGGAGTGGATGTTGGTGGACTAATGTGGTCAAGAACTCGATGAGAGCGAGCATGGACTTTGAAGAGTTCTGCCCAAGTTGAATAATGGACATTTTCCATCTCAAGAATAATAGGGATATGGGTGCGTATGTTGGAGACAGTAAGTGCTGGATGAAACGAGACTCTGGAGGCAGACATGGCGAAGGTATTGATGATGGAAAGTGCCGCTGAAGAGGAGAAGGATGAGGGCAGGCGGAAGCTTAATGAAAGAAGAGAATGAAGGAGGAAGGAAACCTTTATTCTTCTGATACCATGAAGGTAATTGTTTTCCCTGAATATTTCATTGATACAGTTGATGTTATATACACTTTACAAGAGACAAGTCAGGCCAAGATTAAGGCCAAGTTTAAGGAAACTAATTAGCTAAAAATATGCCTTACTAATTTAGAAGATTACAAAAGATATCAATAGATTAAGTTTAGGAATATATTAACATATATTCCATCATATATATATATACTAGTTTTTGCCCGTGCCTACGGCACGGTGTTACAGTATTTGGCCCGTACCTACGGCACGGTGTTACAGAATTAAATTATTTTATTTTTTAATTAAATGATGCCCGTGCCTACGGCACGGCACGGTGTTACAGAATTAAATGATTTTATTTTTTAATTAAATGATGCCCGTGCCTACGGCACGGTGTTACAGTATTTGGCCCGTGCCTACGGCACGGTGTTACAAAATTAAATGATTTTATTTTAACTTTCTATTTTTTTATTTGAAAATTTGAAAATTTTGACCCTTTCCATCAATCAATTCACTCTCTTTTCTCCAATTACCAATGAAATGATCTGAGACGTTAATTAAGCCACATAAAGAGAGCCGTTGGATGCACTCTCTTTCCTCCAACACCATTGTGCTTTATAATATAGATATATATTGAAAGTTCGTAATGCATGCTGTGTTATTTTCCCCGTAAATATCATGAGCTAATAAATAAATATTCTTACGAGTGAAGAGATTTGTGTTTCAACACTTGGGGATGGTGGCTACATGTTCTATTTATAGGGAGGTGAAGATTTAGGGTTTTTTAAAGTGAAAAGGCTAAAAAGCGCGTTCAGATCGCATTTGCGTTCGAACGATTACTCGAACGCACCACGAATGTGTGCCTACTGGAAAGACTCGTTCGAACACTACTCGAACGCACCACGAATGCTGGCTCTCTGCAAAGCTTCGTTCGAACGTACCACAAATGTTTGCTCTCTGTGATATTTTGTTCGAACCCAATGAAGAACGTGCCACTAACGTCACACGTTCGAACGTTAAAACGAACGCAGCACTAATGAAAATGCCCCAGCTTTGCCAAAAACCAGTCAAATTGCTTCAAGTTCTTCAAAACTTATTATAACTCAATTGAACTTGTTTTATTACGGACAGTGCCAATAAAAATAGAACTTATATATATATATATATATATATATATATATATATATATATATATGTAATAATACGTTTGATTGGTTATGTTATGTGGCATATAGTTATTTGGAATCAGAATTACAGAATATGTTAAATTTTTTTTTTTTGAATTTAAAATTAGTCGAATTTTTTTTTTTTAGAAAAATATCTTTATATATGCACACGAGAAGTTCAATGTAAAAATCGAAAGTGATTGGCGGTCTGTGTATGATTTGATATATAGTTAGGTGTGTTATGAAGTCATATAAAGATTTAAGTGAAGTTTTGTGACATCTGCATTCGAAAAATGAAGCGAAGACTAATTAATTATAAAATTTAATCACAAAATATTAATATTTTATGTTAAAATTATTTTTAAATGATAAATATTAATATTTTTTATTAATTTTATTAAATTTTTATCTCTCATTTATACAAATATCAGTATTAGTATATTTTCATTGATGTTTGTGGTAAATAGATTTGATGATTAAAGATTATGAAATTTGACAATGACTCAACTCAAAGTTAAACATCATAATCATTTTGCATTAGAAAAGCTCTGAATTTAACAAACTACGCACATGCCTCCATCAAGATCACGACACGTGGAATTTATGTTTGTATCGATTATTATTATTTTAATAAATTATTATAAAGACAATCTTATAAAGCCTCATTCTTAAGTAAACCCATTTTCTAAAGACAATCTTAGTAAATTTAAGATGTTACGGCTTGACCTACTTTCATCGTGTTTGTTTGATTAGTCACTAGAGTTTTATTCATGGGAAACTCATGAGAGTGTATGAAAATGAAGTCCACAAGAAGAGTGACTTAATAGTGTAGGGTTCAAGATCTGATCTTCAGATTCGAAGTTTGAATCCAGTTAGTGTATTTTTTTAAGAGTCTTGGACAACCGGTGGTTTTATCTGTTCCGCTTAAATTCGAAAGAGATGGTTCGTTGGTGGGATTTCCGACAATTTCAAAAAAAAAAAAAAACATGAAAATGAAAATGATATTTAAACATTATCAATGCATAATATGGAATAATACAAAAGGAGTTTGCAATTGAATGTAAGGTGGCAATTTTTGACGATCCTCTAACTTTACACGAATGACACGAGTTAACATGTTTGTGTTGCCTAAATTTATGATGATTATTAAATGAGTTTGATTCGGATGACCTGCGTTTAATAAACCTATTTATGTTTAGAGTTTTTGATAAAATAATCCATTTATGAAATGATTAATTTTTCAATAATTATATAGACTGTCTTATTCTTTCATTCAATATAACTATATTAGATTTATCATCTTTTAAAAATCATTTAGTTATATTTGAAATAAAATTAATTAGAGTTTAAGTAGGTATATTATAAATTTCCTACAAAATATTTTCATGTTAAAAATACCAATTTTCTTTTATTTAAATTATTATAAAAACAACTCTAGGAAGCCTCATTTTTAAGTAGACCCACTTTCTAACTTTGATCACTTTGACTAGTAAACTATTTATAGAGTAAATTCAAGATGTTACGGCTTGGCCTGCTTTCAGCGTTTTTGTTTGACTAGTTATTCGAGTTGAATGGTAAGCATAATATGGGTCATTGTTAGCCTCTTTTAAGTAATTCCTTTTAAAAAATACAGAAATTACTCACATATCCATACCGAAATCTAATAATCTTAGTAGGAATGATGTGAGGTTTTTCCGATATTCCAAAAAAATAATAGTATTTTTATCCTATAAAAAATTATTATTGAGATACCAAGTCAATTATCTGTATAACTTGAGATACAAAATTGAGTTTACAAGTGTAGATGTAATATTGTTATTAGAATCATATGTTTAGGATTACTTACTTCATATATGTCAATTTTTAAGTTAGTGGATGTGAGTGAAATATACGTCACTAGGGTCGTGGTTTGTTGGTGTAGGGTTCAGGATCTCACATTGAGGTAATGGGTTCGAATCCAATTAGTACATTTCTTGTAAGAGTTTGAGACAGTCGAAAATTTTACATACTTTGCTTAAGCCCGAAAAAGGTGGTTTGGCGAAGAGATTTCCAAAAATTTCAAAAAAAAAGAAGAGTGAAATATACCAACGATAACATGTAAAAGTAGATACAAAAGGATAAAGTCCTATATTACTTAAAAAAGCTATGTAACTGTTTCTTCTTACTCAACTCAAAGTTTATGAGGAGCAAAAATGTGAGACACAAGAATCCCAATTAGTCCAAAATCCCAGTTACACCACGGCTAGTCTTGTCATCGTCCCAACCACTAGTCGTGAAAACACACTACTCTTATAGCTCACCCCAAGGTGAGAGCGAATTCTACAAAGAACTTGTCCGTTGTCATCCCGCCATAATATCCTCGTCGTCCCAATCACTGGCTATTGTTTATCTTTGGATTCACATGGCTGCAAACTGTTTTAGTTTACGAGCTTGTTAGCCTTGTTTCTTGTTTTCCTATTCTCGCGCTTGTCAAGTTTTTTTTTTTTGTAATCGTTGGAAACCCCGCCACCAAACCACCCATTCTGGGCCGCGGCGCAGGTAAAACCCCGGGCTGCCCCAGGCTCTTACAAGAAGTTGCACCCCCTGGATTCGAACCCAGAACCTCAAAGTGAGATTCTGGACCCTTCACCACCAAACCACACCCCTTGGGGGCACTTGTCAAGTTTTTGTTACACACATTTGTCCACATTTAGGGTTAATACTAGAACAAATAAGGGTTATTTTGAAAGGTTAGAGAGTCGTTAGATTTCTCGTACAAATACATGGATTTTTATTATGTATTATTAGGCTAAAAAGCAAAAAAAAAAAAAAAAAAGAAAAAGTTGAAAAGAAAGCTACGATTTATGATATAACATGGTACCAACTACTAGTTAGGTTTAGTTTAATGTATAACGAGTGTGTGTTATATTTAGGCCCCATGGGACGTGGTTTGATAATATAAAATTCAAGATCTCACATTGAGTTCATGAATTCAAATTCGGAAATTGAGTTTATTATAAGAGTCTTGAACAATCGGAGATTTTACTCGTTTTGTTTAAATCCGGAAGGAGTGATTCGATGGTATGATTTCCAACGATTAAAAAAAAAAAATTATATTAAATATAAAATTACAATTAGAAAAGTAAAAAAAAATATCAAAAAAAATATTGTGTGTTAATTAATTACGATAATTTAATAATGAATTAAATTTATTCCGAATCAATGGTTTCCAATAAAGGCCGTTAAACGGCAAAAAGCGAAAGTGGACCCCATAAGTCTGCAAATAATTTCGAACAAAACAAACCGACAATCATTTTATTTTATTTTTTTTTTTTGAAACGATGTAAACCCCACCACCAAACCACTCATTCTGGGCCGCGGCCCAGATAAAACCACCAGCTGTCCCAAACTCTTACAAGAAGTGCACCCCCTGGATTCGAACCCAGAACCTCAAGGTGAGCTCCTGGACCCTACACCGACAATCATCTCTCTTATTCACGTTACCTAACTATGATAAAATAAATGTCGTAATAACCATTACTCTTTTCACTAATTACCTAATATTGCCCACCAAGCATTATAAGACAGAAATCCCATAGGCCTTTATTCAATTTACTTTTCTAGCCTCAACTTTCAGCGTACTCTAGTTAGGCAGTGGGGAAATTAAATGGAATGTGGTGGGGGTAGCAATAGTCTTTTGCAGATCATCGAAAACGGCTACTTTTTTCGTCCAATAACGTAGCTTTAAGAATCTTTTGCTTTTTAGCCTTTTTGAAATTCGAATCGCATGATATGACTAAAATGCCTTTACCTTTACGTGTTATTACAAGACAGTGCAGGTAGATTGCTGGCAGTTACTGCGCATTATTTTCTTCTGACAAAATACCATTGCCTTTGCCCATATTTACCATTTTAACTTGAAGCGCATATTGCCACTGGGCTCAGTGGCCCAGTGGGGAGAACACATGTTACCAGTGAAACTCAGATTTTTATCACCTAAAGAATAATTTATCTCTTTATATGAGAATAGATATCTTCACAAGATCGTCTCTTTGTAGATATAGGTTTCTAGATATGAAATAATTGTATATATTTCATGTCCAAATCGATTTCAGATTATATATTTATGTATTAAAAAAATAAAACTTGAAGAGCATATTCTTCATTTATTTAGTGGTATCAAATAAAATTGTGGAAAAATACATTATAAATTAAAAATATATTTGTTCTTTTTTAAATAAAAATATATTCCATTATAACTCTTACTGAAATTAAAAGTTTTGAAGAAATATATATCTTTAGGTAAATGTTTTAGTTGGAAATATTTTTATTTTAAAATGTACTCGAACAAAATATTTTATATTACTTCTCCACTTAATTAGTAAAAATACTTTGAGGCTTGCGTAAGAATATATGACATATTTGATGAAAAACACATTATATTATAAATATTAAAAAAATAAGCCTTTTTTTTTTCCTTTTAATCCTCAAAGGTGTTTTTTAAAAATGTTTATTTATGTATTTTTTTTAATTTATCATTCTACATAATTTTATGCTTCTTTACCTAGTAATAATATATCATGAAATATGTGTAAAATTATTTTCATCTATTTGAAAAAGTTTTATTTAATATTTAATACAGTATTTGAATAAATATATGTAGTTGTACATATGTGTAGCCTACACATATTTTAAAAGAGCTAAAAATAATAAAAATATGAATTCCAAACTAAAAAAATATATAAGATAATATTTATTTTAAATATTTATAATTTGCTTAAAAATAGTAAGTAATAAATTTTTAAAAGATACTAAATCTCCAAAATCTTTTTATGAACTTTCAAAATTAGATCATCTTAACTAAAATAACAAATAGGTAAATACATAAATTAAACGCAAAATACCAAAAAAAGCGCAGTGGCATTCTCGTTAATAACTTCAACTCCAAGCCTCTTTTCAAACTAAAACCTCAAGTAAAACAAGTCAAATAAATTCCTCTATCTTAGTAACTCCCTATTCATTATTATTTATTTCTTTTTTTCCTAATATTTGTGCTCCATTTCCCTCTCTCCACTGTCTTTTGCTCCTTTAGCTTTCCTTACTTGCTAAGTAGCTTAAAGTTTCAGCGCTCACACATTCTTCATCACTTTCTCTCTCTTAGGGTTTCCACTTTCTCTCTGTAAGCACCTCACTCACTCCTCTCATCATCATCATCTTCTCTCAACGATTTCTCATTAACTTCTGATTTTATTTTTTTTTAAAATTAATTTTTATTTGTAAATTTATTTTTGCTTGTTGCAGATGTCAGATTCACTACAATCTTAACTGTTCCACTTCATCAACTGGTAATGATAATTTATACACTCAACATTCTCTCTTGCTTTACAATTTTTTCCTATCTTTTAAATATCTTTACTGAAGTGATGTCGTTTTGATGTTTTATTAGATTCTTGATTTGATTTTTCATTTAAGTTTTTAAATTGATCTTTGCATTGTGTACTGGTAATGATAATTTATACACTCAACATTCTCTCTTGCTTTACAATTTTTTCCTATCTTTTAAATATCTTTACTGAAGTGATGTCGTTTTGATGTTTTATTAGATTCTTGATTTGATTTTTCATTTAAGTTTTTAAATTGATCTTTGCATTGTGTTTATGTTTTGATAATTTGATATTTCATAGCTTTCTGTTTACGCTGTATTTATTTATTTATTTTTATTTTCTTAAAACTTGTTGGTTGGTGATGTTACCTAAACTTGAAGCTTGGTGTTATAAAATGAAGTTGTAACTCTCTAATTTTTTTCATTATTTTGCGGCTTCTGCTTATATTCAAGTTTGTTTTGTGCTCGAATCTTGAGTTTCTGTTGCTTAAAAATTTCAAGTTTTTGTTCATCTTTTATTTTTTAATTTCTTTTACATATTGTGTTTGTGCTTTGGGTAATGGGATTTTTCGCTGCTTAAGTGGGACATGTGAGTGATGATTTTTGGCTTGGAATTTTATAGGACAGTGGTGGTGTTTGGATTCTGAGAGTTCTATAGAAAGAAAATGTCGTCGAGAGCAGGGGGATCTGATCAGCCTCCACCGCAGAGGCGAATCATGCGGACTCAGACTGCAGGGAATCTTGGAGAGTCGATGTTTGATAGTGAGGTTGTGCCCTCATCACTTTTTGAGATAGCGCCGATTCTCCGTGTGGCTAATGAAGTTGAATCCAGCAACCCAAGAGTTGCTTATCTCTGTAAGTTCGTGCATCATTATATAATTGCATGCTATTGGTTATTACTAAGTTGCTAATCTTTGTGCAATTAAAAAACATGGCTTATTCTGATATAAACTTCTGGAGAATGGGAAGTAACTACACCTTTCAAATGCATATGAGTGGATAATAAATATGAGAGGTAATAACTTTTTAACTATTGCATAAGTTTTTTCAAAGTTTAAATATGAGGCTGTAAAACCAGATCCTATTAATAAAAAATTCCATTGATTTTAGATTCTCAGAACTTATATGCTATTTTGTCGTGCCATTGCGAGCCTATATGTTTGGGATTAATGCTGATTCAGTGGTATCAAAGCCTATTTGACAAGTTGTTTTGCCCAAGTCCTGGAAAATTCCCATTTCATTAATTAAACTGCACACAATGGCCTGTTTTGGAACCATGTGATAAGTTTGTTAAAGGAAATAAGTTACATGTATCTCATTGTACAGTTGATTTTCGAAATTTAAACTTATTTGAGTAGTGATTTGATAGGGTTGACTGGCGAAGTCGCGACTTGAATGTGCATATTTTCTACCGTCATATATATATGACTAGCTAATCTTTCTCTATTTGGGCATGTGTTTACATGTCATCAATGACTCTTTGATTCTCACTGTAGATGTGTTTTTTGGTCATATGTTTAAGTTTATTTCTGTGTTATTCTTTTCTATTGATACAACGGCAATGCACATATTTTGGGGTCTGTATGTAGGCCGTTTTTATGCCTTCGAGAAAGCGCATAGATTGGATCCCAATTCTAGTGGTCGAGGTGTTCGGCAGTTCAAAACTGCTCTCCTTCAACGTCTTGAAAGGGTAAGCTTTATTTTTATTATATATTTATTTAGTTACTTTGGTGCTTGAAGAAGTTACTTAGTATATCGTTTGAAGACAGCAATTATTTCTGACTGGGATGTACATTTTTTCCCTCTCCTATGTGCTTTCTTTCTTATGGATGGTAATATAGCTTTGCTTTGTTTAAGAATTCATACGTACTTGTTAATTGTTTTTGTGATTATGTTTGAGAACTGGAGTTTGGGATTGATTGTGCACAAGGAGTGCCCAAAATGTTGTTTCAAGTTCAAGTCTTGCAGGTGCATGTAAAACAGATATGATGGTGAATTTGTGTTGTAAGAGATAACTGATATGGAAAATAGTGTCAATGCCATGTGCTAATCCTATATATGCTCATAGAAAAATGTTTATGCAGTGTCTGCAAGTATCATTACCAGCATTTATTAATACTTTTTGGTAATTTATTTTCTTTTCTCATTATTAGTTTTGTTGGTTTCTTGAGGAGGTTTATCAATGTATCTGTTTTGCAGGAGAATGAACCAACATTAGTGGGAAGAGGGAAAAAAAGTGATGCACGTGAAATGCAGAGTTTTTATCAACACTACTACAAAAAATATATTCAAGCCTTGCAAAATGCTGCTGATAAAGCTGATCGGTGAGTTCTAAGGCTGGTAAAATGCTCGTTTTGTGATAATTTTAAGAGATTCTTTCTGGTGATGCGAGTGGGAAGTGCCGTTGTTGTATTTGAAAGTCATGTTTTCTTTTATATGCAGTGCACAGCTTACAAAGGCATACCAAACTGCAAATGTTCTCTTTGAGGTTTTAAAGGCCGTTAATTTGACAGAGTCAATGGAAGTTGATCGTGAGGTGAAACCATAAAATATATTTTGACGACTACTAGAATCTTTGAATTCCTTTTAACTACTACCAGATATTCCACTTGGATGTTTGATAGATTTTTGATTGCCATTTTACAGATTTTGGAAGCTCAAGATAAAGTTGCAGAAAAGACGCAGATCTATGTTCCTTACAATATCCTTCCTCTGGATCCTGATAGTGCAAATCAGGCAATTATGAGATATCCCGAGGTTTGCTTCCAGCTTGCACATTATCTGTCCTCCACTTTAGGTTTCCCCTGTTTTAGTAAATACTAATTTCATTAATCATGATTGGCAGATTCAAGCAGCTGTTGTTGCTCTTCGTAACACCAGGGGTCTTCCATGGCCCAAGGACCACAAGAGAAAGAAAGATGAAGACATTCTAGATTGGCTTCAGGAAATGTTTGGGTTTCAGGTAAAATAATTGAACAGAATTATTTATTTTATCAATGAATACGAGACTTGCAAGGTTTTATTTGGAGTTTTTTTTATTATCAAATATGATCATGAGCAAATTCCATATTTCTTAATCTATGCTCATTGGTTAGTTTCATTATTATGCAGAAAGATAACGTGGCAAATCAGAGGGAGCACCTGATATTGCTACTTGCAAATGTGCACATTCGACAGTTTCCAAAGCCTGATCAACAACCCAAGGTTTTTCCTTTTCTCAACGTCGTAGGGGATATGCTTTGTTTCTTTTTTTTCTGCAGTCCACTATGAAACAGTGAACGCTACCCAAGCGTTAGTATCCTCTTCTTCTAGGTTATAATATGATATCAAGTTTTTGGTTTTTCATTTGAATTTTCTTTTTCATATTTGCATACAAGAGCATTCATGTGACATGTTTATGCATTTTTTTGGTTTAGTTGGATGATCGAGCACTGACAGATGTGATGAAGAAACTTTTCAAGAACTACAAAAGATGGTGCAAGTACTTGGATCGGAAAAGTAGCCTTTGGTAAGGCTGCATAGGCAGTTACTTGATTCTGTTATGTCGTGTTGATATAGTTTTGTGATGAATATAAATCACTAGCTTAAATACAGTAATGACAGTGATAATTATCTAACTGCAGTATCCTAACTTTCTTGAAAAAAATCATGGACCATCCTTAAACTCTTTAAAACTGAATTTTATAAATAAAGCATTCCTCATCTCATAGAAAATGAGATCTCTTTGTTCCTAATAACCCGAAGTAGTCACTCGCCAAATTTCCTCAAAACCGATGCTGTTCTACCACCATGGTGAGCAGAAAAAGTTCCAATAAAGATCAAGGAAACTTTGAGAATTTATTCTCTCCCAAGATATAGTTATAGACGTAAAAAGTTTAAACCACGACCAGTGTTTAAAAATACGTTTCGAGGCGCCGCCTCGAGGCGCCGAATCGCCGCCTCTCGGCGTCGGCGCCTCGAGGCGGCCGCCTAATGCGCTGTAGCCAATTTTCCCGCCTTTCACCGCGTGAGGTGGCCGCCTCACGTTCATACATTTTTTTTCCCACCGAAACGACGACGTTTTGGGGGTGCCAAAACGTCGTCGTTTTGACTTCTTTATAAAAAAAAAAAAAAAAAATTTGTGACTGTTGTTAATGAATTTGTTCTTTGCGTCTAGGGTTTTTGGATGATGAGCCATCAGATGATGACAGAGATTTTGACCCAAGCTTCATGCCGCTAAACACTAATGATAGCTTATTTAGGGATTAGTTATCAATAATTTTTTGAACATACCATGAATTATGAAGAAGTTAATGTATTTTGGATTAGTTATCAATAGTTTTTTGAACATACTATGAATTATGAAGAAATGAATGTATTTTGGATTATTTTTCCGATTTACGATCGAGGCGCCCGCCTCACCGCCTCGAGGAGGCCCGCCTCACGCCTCAATGGCCGGCCGCCTCGAGGCGCCGCACCGTATTTTTAAACATTGACCACGACTGAATTATATCAGATGTCGACTTTTCAATGAGCTATATATAGACGAAGCTAGTAGTTGAATCTTGCTTGAGATATTATCTTCCAAATCATCTTAACACAAAAAAGGTAAAGAACCATCCCCCAACCAAATATAGAAAGACTTAAAAGAAACTCAAAGACTCCTAACCCCAAATCTTCCCATCTCCTTTAAATGACAAAAATAGAAATTGTCAACCCCCAAAAGTAGAGCTGAAAATGGTAACAATCCGCAAATTTGACGATGGACAAATCCTACCTCCATAATGAATTCAACCATTGAACTGAAACATCTTGAAAATCTTATTGGTGTTTGTCATGGAATTAGAGGTTCATGTATGAACGTATTGTGTTGTTTTAACCCTTCCTGTGGCTCAAAACTTGCAGGCTACCAACCATACAGCAGGAAGTGCAACAGCGAAAACTACTATACATGGGTCTCTATCTTCTAATATGGGGAGAAGCTGCCAACTTAAGATTCATGCCAGAATGCCTGTGCTATATTTATCATCATGTATGTTTCTAGATTGTGCCATCTCTTGATACTTGCTCTGCCTCATATGTTAAAATGGAAATGCTTAACCATTGGAGCAAGTTTTTACAGAAATGTGCCTTAAAATGATTGCCATGCTTTACATTATCTTTGAAGTGTTATTGTAATTATGAGAGATTAACCGACAGCTATAGTCCATTTTATACGCTTGAAATTGAGAGGCTGAGACATCATGACTTTAAATTGATTTAAACTGCAATTGGACAGCTGTCATAGATTAAGCTAGTGTCAATTGCGCACTTATAACTTTTGTTATATTTACATAATTGTTTTGTTCTAAATGTTTATCAAACATAGTTTACCTGTAAATTTGAGCTTTGCAAAATTGTCTATTGCAATTGATTTTAATAGGAAATTTCTAAGGAGTTAATACATGGAGCCAAAGTTAAAAATGCCGTTTGGAGACTTGTTTCAGTGCTTCAGATAAATGCTTCATGAGTATATTCTGCTTAGTTAGTGCTTTGCTTATATGCTTGCTGTTCTTTTCTAGATGGCATTTGAGTTGTATGGTATGCTTGCTGGAAATGTCAGTCCCATGACGGGAGAAAATGTAAAACCAGCCTATGGAGGTGAAGAAGAAGCTTTCTTGAGAAAAGTTGTTACCCCTATCTATGAAGTGATAGCCAGGGTATGCGTGCAATTTTATTTTCTCTGAAAGGCCAATAAATATTTGTGTTGTATTTTCCTTTTTGGTTATACCCGGGTTACGTCGAGCCGGGCTTTTTGAAAATAATAATTTTTTATTTTTTAAGTGATAGCCAGGGTATGCGTGCATTTTTATTTTCTCTGAAAGGCCGATAAATGTTTGTGTTGTATTTTCCTTTTTGGTTATACCTGGATTACGTCGGGCCGGGCTTTTTGAAAATAATAATGTTTTATTTTTTAAAAATAAAATAATAATTATTTTTTGATACTTAAAAATGAAAAAATTAAGAATGTCAATATTTTTAGTGTTTTTTTTGGATTGTACCTTAAAAATTTAGTTATAAATAGATTTATTTAAAATTAAAAATATATTTTTATCTATAAAAATTGGGCTCTGTTCTGGCTCTTCTTGGGCTTTTTTGCCTAAGCCTGGCTTGGAAATTAAAATTTTGCCCTAGGGCTGGGCCGGGTGGGCCTCAGGCTTTTCTGCCACCCCTAACTATTTCCTTCTAACTTGTTATTGGAAAAAACACCATTATGACGTTGCTTGACAGGAAGCTGAAAGAAGCAAACGAGGAAAATCAAAACATTCTCAATGGAGGAACTATGATGATTTAAACGAGTACTTCTGGTATTAGACTTCTAATTTGTTGCATTTTCCTTTTCTGAATGTGCTTTTAGAGATTAATTTACCATTCTTTAATTACAGGTCGGTTGATTGTTTCCGGTTAGGTTGGCCTATGCGTGCAGATGCTGATTTCTTTTGTCTACCTATTGAACAGCTCCGTTTTGAGAAAAACGACGTAAGCAATGCTTGTTAATTACTCTATTTTGTCCTTTTGTCCTTCTCATTTTCTGTATTCACCCAGTTAAATAGCCACACAACCAACTAAATTTGCCTTGAAGCTCCCTCCAACGAATTCATAATTTTAATGAATCTTGATATATAATCCAAGTGAATCCAGTTTTCAAGACCTTAAACATATATCACCCCCACCCTCACATATCACATTTTATCAAGATAGTATCTACATCCTATTTCACATTATTGATTCACCACGACTCGGAGAAGCTTAAGTTGATGGGTAAGGATCCAAAAACAATGATAAATATAAGTTCCAAGTAGCTCTGCACGTGCATCACCATATTTAATTAACAAACTTGTAATGTGGATTTCGATTTACCATCAAAACAAAAAGCTGATCACAAAAAAAAAAAAAATATATATATTTCTTGAAGCTGCCAGGCTTGGGTTCTATTGGTAGTTTTATGCTGGTGAAGTGGTGATAATGAGTGTTCAGCTCCATGGATTCTGTGCTTCGAGAAGTTTGTATTCTCTTATTTAGGGCAAATACTCTCTTGTTGAGTGACATATCTTTCCAATGACTTCCCTAGAATTATTTTTTGTTATTAAGTATTAATTAATGAGATGCAACATAATCAGAAGTGTATCTTGTAATGCAACTTTTTCCTCCCCATCCAGTCACATAATGTCGTCCGGTAGATTCAATTCATCAGGTTAATGGTAGTGTTATGCTGTTGACAATGTAATAGTACAAGTCAGTGAATTCTCCCTTTTACAATATATTCAAACAGTGAATTCTCCCTTTTACAATATATTATGCTTTTAAGTTTTATTTATTTTCAATGAAGTGCACTAACATGAAGCCATTGATTGCAATGATTGTCTTGATATTCAGGAAAACAAACCAGCTAGTAGAGATCGATGGGTGGGGAAAGTCAATTTTGTAGAGATACGCTCGTTCTGGCATATTTTCAGAAGCTTTGATCGGATGTGGAGTTTCTTCATTCTGTGCTTGCAGGTACATCTCTTTGCTTCCTTTTTTCCCCTTTGTTTGATTTTCCATATTTTTCTATTTCTTTCAAGTTTAATCTCACAATTTTGTTGCCGATGGTGCTTGTTTCATGCAAGATTATGATTATTGTGGCTTGGAATGGTTCGGGAAACCCGAGTGCGATATTTGAAGTTGATGTATTCAAGAAAGTATTGAGTGTCTTTATTACTGCTGCAATACTGAAGCTTGGGCAAGGTAAGCATTGGCATTAACATTTTCCTCCCCGTCTTTGAGTTGTTTTCTGAACCATCACACTGGTGTATCCTCTATGCATTGTTTTTAAACCTTCTTTTGTAAATATAATGTACCTGCTGCTGCTGCTCTTATCATTAAATGGATATTCTGGATTTGTTTTGTTGCCCTCCCGCTTGTTGTCTCTGTTTAATTTCTATCTAAACAATCTAAAACAATCTTCATTCCTTTTCCCTCTTTTTTATATCCGTCCATATAATAGTTAAAACATCATGAACTCTTGGTTTAATTATTTTCATGCTGATCGATTGGTTTGAAACCATTATCAGTTCACTATGTATTTAACAGTGTCAATAGACTGGATTTCTGTTAATGGATGATTTCTCTGGTATCTGAATCAGCTATCCTTGATGTGATCCTCAATTGGAAAGCACGGCGAAGCATGTCATTCCATGTTAAGTTAAGATACATTTTGAAGGCTGTCTCAGCTGCTGCATGGGTGGTTGTGCTACCAGTCACTTATGCCTATACTTGGGAGAATCCTCCAGGATTTGCTCAAACCATCAAAAGTTGGTTTGGCAATACAGCAAATTCACCTTCCTTGTTCATTTTGGCTGTCGTTATTTATTTGTCACCAAATATGCTCTCTGCTGTTTTATTTCTTTTCCCATTCATTCGTCGGGTGCTGGAGAGGTCCAATTACAGGATTGTAATGCTCACTATGTGGTGGTCACAGGTTTGTAGATTTTCCTTCGAACATTTATTATCTATATGGTTTGCCTGGCATTTTGTCTAGAATATCTTGATTGAAAAAGAAATAGGCTGCTTACTATTCTCATATTATTTCATTTACGAGTATGCCTAATGCCTTTGCATCTTGCAGCCTCGGCTCTATGTTGGGAGGGGAATGCATGAAAGCGCATTTTCTCTCTTCAAGTGAGAATTTAAAATTTAAAATTTAAATTAAATTATATATGAAATACATCTTGAATATATATATTTTTTGTAATTGATTTCTGATTTTCGTTCTTTGAACTTTCAGGTATACACTGTTCTGGTTTCTTCTTATAGTTACAAAGTTGGCATTTAGTCACTACATTGAGGTTTGTTTTCATTTATACTTGGAATCTCCATTGCTTAATCCTGCTAGTAGTGAATTGAGTGATTTCATATGTATATATGCACGCAAGCCTATTACGATTGTCGATACACCATCAGTCCAGAATCTTAAGCTGATGAAAAAGGGGTCCAACATTAGAATAGTTGACACCTTTCACAAGCATGGTTGAATTCAATCAACAAAGTATGTGGATCCAAAAGGACACAAGATGTCTGTGAAAACCCTTAATCCTGAAAGCATAAGTTGATAGTAAAGGACCTGAAATCTACGATTTCACTTTATACCTCCAGAGGTATGGTCGAGTTTAACAGACTTGTCATGTGACTCATGTCAATCCAAGCATACACATCTTATTACGACTGTTGATACACCATCAGTCCAGAATCTTATGCTGATGAAAAAGGGGTCCAACATTAGAATATTTAACACCTTTCAAAAGCATGGTTGAATTCAATCAACAAAGTATGTGGACCCAAAAGGACACAAGATGTCTGTGAAAACCCTTAATCCTGAAAGCATAAGTTGATAGTAAGGACCTCACTTTATACCCCCAGAGGTATGGCCGAGTTTAACAGACTTCATGTCAATCCAAGCATACACATAAATTTTGAAAAGTCGAACATGTGTTAAATCCATGTGTATTATCATTTTGTGTTTGGAGCCACATGAAAAATACATTTTTTAATGCATGTAATGGAACATGTTGGAACTTAGAATTGGACGTAATATTATCGTAAGCTCATAAGACTTGGTTCATCAAAAAAGTCCATATAGAACAAAGGTTGAGGTAATGGTGAAGCATCAATCCGAGTTGCGCTATAACTATTTTTGGTTGATTTATTTTTATAGATCTGCTATAGTAAATTTGAGTATTGTGCTATTGTAGCCGAGTATCGATTCTACATTTACTTGTTTTAACATTACAATCCTGTTTTGGTTGCAGATAAGACCTTTGGTGGGTCCAACAAAAGACATCATGCGTGTTCACATAACCGATTTCCAGTGGCACGAATTTTTTCCTCGTGGTAATGAACATATGAAAATACATGATTTACATGCGTACCTCATTCATCTTCAAGAAGGGGATGTTTATAATTTTGTTGCTTACTTTGCAGCAAAGAACAATATCGGTGTTGTGATCGCTCTTTGGGCTCCAATTATTCTTGTACGAGTCATTCTCGTTTTCTTGCTAATCCAATATCTGTTTCATTCTGCTCGTGTAGTGTAAGTTTTAATAGGTTTTTATGTTTTTCATTCTAGGTCTATTTTATGGATGCCCAGATTTGGTATGCTATATTCTCCACGATATTTGGAGGCATTTATGGTGCATTCCGTCGTCTTGGTGAGGTTAGTCAAACTGCATTCACTCTGAAATTAAGTTTTGTTTTCATGTTTCCACTCATCTTTATTAGCTTAAGCTTTTGGTCAAGTGGTAACTTAACTAGAGCTAGTTTTAACTTAGCTTAAGCCTTTGAACCTCCCCATGTGATTATATTTGTCTGCTTACTATCTTTGTATGGGCTTGGTTTCTGTCTTCTATTCTGTATCTGTTTGGGCATGGTCCATGTGGCAAGCCTATTTTGTACCTGTCTTGCACGTGAGGGGGCCAATTGGATCTTAAAACTGTTGTTTGGACCCTTAACTAGCTTAAGCCGTAGCATTATAATCTCTCCTTTTATGTTTTTATATTATGGTTAATTATCATCAGGCCATCGGTTGTGATATTTATATTACAATCCAAGTGCTATCTCTGTTTATGCTATACAGTAAAACTAATTCTTGCTATACTATACACAAGGTAACATGTTTTATTTATGCATTTTAACATTCATGCCATTCAAGAAAACTTTCACTGCAATTGTTTTGCTGCTCAATATTGAAACTTTTACATCTGGAGATACAAGTTATTTTTACTTTCTTGGTGTGTATGTGGCGGTGCTCTAACTTTTTCTACTCGTTCCAGATTCGAACACTAGGAATGCTAAGATCTCGTTTTCAATCACTGCCTGGTGCATTTAATGCTCGTTTGATTCCTGAAGAGAGGAGTGAGCCAAAGAAGAAAGGATTGAGGGCCACTTTCTCTCGCAACTTTGCTGAGGTTAAATTTTTTATGTATTTTATACCATTCACGGCTTCATTATTTGGCAGAAAAAATCTTATAAAAAAGCCATTGTCTTGAGTTATGTACATTGGGCTGCTGCAGATCCCGTCAAACAAAGAAAAAGAGGCTGCAAGATTTGCTCAGCTGTGGAACAAAGTAATCACTAGCTTCAGAGAGGAAGATCTTATAAGCAATAGGTATATGATGTTTTCGTGTATCGCGTATTGCTGATTATAGATGTTGCAAAAACTTGTCAATTCCTCTAGCTCTTTTTGTGCCCTGTTTGTGCTGGCATCGTGAGCTTGGTTTATTTTCCATCTTCAGGGAAATGGACCTACTGCTTGTTCCATATTGGGCTGACCGTGATTTGGACCTTATTCAGTGGCCTCCCTTCTTACTTGCTAGCAAGGTTTGCTTCACTATACTTTCTTTGGAAAATCGTTAAAACCTGTCTGTCGAAATATTAACAGTATTGCTGCTTTGTAGATACCAATAGCATTGGACATGGCTAAAGACAGTAATGGCAAGGATCGAGAGCTGAAAAAAAGAATTGAAGCTGATAATTACATGTCCTGTGCTGTCAAGGAATGTTACGCTTTATTTAGGAACATCATTAAATTCTTGGTTCAAGGAAATCGTGAGAAAGAGTAAGACATGACTCAATTTACTGTGCTGCATTTTGGCTTGTTAAGATTGGTACAGGGTCAAGTCTATATGTTTCTAATGTCATTGCTGTTTTTACTATTGGTACTCAGGGTTATAGACTACATTTTTGCTGAAGTTGACAAACATATAGAAGCTGGTAATCTTCTCATTGAATACAAGATGAGTGCTCTTCCTAGCCTCTATGACCACTTTGTGAAGCTGATCAAATATTTGGTACACCAATTGTATATGTAGTTTGGGTATTTTCTAGTAAAATTTATCTGGGTTTAATGGTGCTAAATCAGACACTTTAACTTTTGCAGTTAGATAATAAACAGGAGGACAGGGATCAAGTTGTAATTCTTTTCCAGGATATGCTCGAGGTTGTTACAAGAGATATAATGATGGAGGACCAAATATCCAGGTTTTATATCTTGATATGATTGTCTGCTTTCATCTAAACTGCACATCTATACTGCAGTTCGTTTCATATGAAGCTTTCATCTTTCTTAAAATAGTTTGGTAGATTCAATCCACGGCGGATCTGGGCATGAAGGGATGGTTCCTCTTGAACAACAGTATCAGTTATTTGCTTCTTCTGGAGCTATCAAATTCCCGATAGCACTAGTGACAGAAGCTTGGAAAGAGAAGGTGAGTTCGAGAACTTTCCATATTATTTATAACACAATTTTTTTGTACATGTAACCTTTTATACCTCCTTTTATGTGCAGATCAAACGTCTTTATCTGTTGCTTACCACAAAGGAATCTGCTATGGATGTACCATCCAATTTAGAAGCTCGGAGACGCATTTCTTTCTTCTCAAATTCATTGTTTATGGACATGCCTGCAGCACCTAAAGTTCGCAATATGCTTTCTTTCTCGTAAGTTCTCTTTCTGTTCATTTGCCAATGGCACTGCATTTTGTTTCCGAATTACTGATATATGGCTCAGGCAAACAAGTTCAATGAGCCTTTCATCCCAGTTCTGCTATTGGTCTGTGACAATCCTCTGTGAATTACCCAGTGTTGTTAAAGGTGAGAGGCGCACTGAGGCAACGTGAGCCTAAAAAGCGAGGCGAGTTGAGGCGCATATTTATTAATGCACACAGCCTCACAGACGTGTAGTATTTCTATATATATATTTATATTTAATGGTATTATTTGTCAAATAATACCATTATAATCCATTATTGAATTTTTCTATTGGTTGTCTCGCCTCGTGCGCCGCTTGCCTCACTGTGCTTAGCCTCGCCTTATCAACGTCACCTTGCCTTGGCTGTCTTGAGACGCATGGCTGAACGCCTCATGCCCCTCTCTCCTCGAGGTGCTCCTCAAGTCGCCTCTAACAACACTGGAATTACCTTATCTTCATGGTTGCTACTGTTAGTTCTTACGTGATATTAATAGCTATTTATCAGTTAGTATCAATTGGTTGGGGAATTCTGAAGTGCAAGGATTGACTTTTTCTTTTTCCATTATTCTCAAAATCCGTAATGGTCATTGACATTCTCTGAGCTTGATGGCAAGAAAAAGATGCTTGTAATTTTATGACCTATAAAAGAGATCTTAGAAATTTGCTACTGTCATTTATATGTTTACTTCGTGTGTGTGTGTGAGAGAGAGATCTGATTTTAATGTGGATGTCAGTATCTCAATGAATTGAGTCCAAAAAACCCCGAGTATAGCAGAGCGCTGTCTATGGACACTTTTCACGACACCGTGGACTGAGTTTTAAAGCACGTAGTATTTATAAACTCGATAAATCTTTAATACCTTGAAGTTTTCTGATCCTCAACATTCTATGATGCTTATGCCATATGTATTCATTTTGCCTTTTAGTCATATTACTTGTCAAATAATAAATAACATTGGTTATGCGGATAAAATCAGTAGAATTTTCATCCTTTCTCGTATTGAAGTTAGTGAGGAGCTAGATAGCCTTATTGGTTATCAGATGATTTATGATTAGTTCTTGTTGCACCATGTTGACTGCATTGGCATATTACCATTTACTGCTGTGCAACATTTTTTACAAATTTAAAGTGTCTACCTACTGGAAGCGGAATCTGTTCATATAATAAAAAACGTAGTTATTTGATGAGCCAAACTGCCCCACGTGAATATAACAATGTTAAATAAACACTGTACATTAAGTGACTTGATCATAAATTGTACAATATTGTTATTAGCTAGATAACTACACTGCAGTTCTTTAGGAAAGTCAAACTATTTATTTCATGCATTTCTGATGTTTTATTTTCCTTGGTAGTGTTTTAACTCCCTACTACACTGAGGAAGTTCTCTTCTCCTCACATGATCTAGAAGAGCCTAACGAGGATGGTGTTTCGATCCTCTTCTATCTGCAGAAGATTTTTCCAGGTTTTTATTTTGCTTCTATTGCTAGCCTCAATGTATTTAACTCGAATTTTATCTTTAAAATGTCTTTAGTGATAATTTCTCATCGATAACTTAGATGAATGGAACAACTTTCTTGAGCGAATGAAATGCAATAATGAAGAAGAACTTAAAGAATCTGATGACTTAGAAGAAGAACTTCGTCTCTGGGCATCATACAGGGGCCAAACTTTGACCAGGACTGGTATTTATATGCTTGTTTCTTCATTTCTTTATGCTTGAATACTTGTATAACATTGGTTATAATTTCTGCCGACTGTCTTTTCCCTTGCTACTGATTGATACTATTTACAAATTTCAGTAAGAGGTATGATGTACTATCGGAAAGCTTTGGAGATTCAAGCCTTTCTAGATATGGGTAAACATGAAGGTAATTACTCTCTTTGTTTGAAATGGCAGAATAGTTAATTCTCTGCTTATTAGTAATTCTTGATTTTACATGATAATTAAAAAGCAAAACGTACGTTTATATTTTCTCTCTTTCAAATTAGTGTATATCAGTAAATAGTTGATGTTGTTTCCAAGAAAAAGGTAAATAATTGATGTTTGCATTAATTTGCTGTATCTACTTAGATTTGATGGAGGGCTATAAGGCAATAGAACTGAATACAGATGACAAGGGGGAAAGGTCGTTGTTGACACAATGTCAAGCAGTAGCTGATATGAAATTCACATACGTGGTTTCATGCCAACAATATGGTATTCACAAGCGATCTGGTGATCCTCGTGCACAAGATATTCTGAGGCTGATGACAAAGTATGTTTCTGGGATTTAATTTATTACTTGTTGAATCACAACAAGACTTTCAGAGATTCATGATAACATGTCTTGGATTAATTTGATGTGACATAGTATTAGCTATTTTGAATTACCTTCAATTGGTTGACACAATTCATTTCATTTTGGCAGATATCCATCACTTCGTGTTGCATACATTGATGAGGTCGAAGAACCTAGCAAAGACAGATCAAAAAAGATCAACCAAAAGGTTTATTATTCTGCTTTAGTGAAGGCTGTGCCAAAGTCAATGGATTCGTCAGATCCAGTACAAAATTTGGACCAGGTGGAGCTTAATCTATTATCAAATCTGAACATGACTCAAATTTAAATTTTAATTGTGTACACTATGCTATATGGCAATGGTTTTTTCAATTATCAATCTTGTTTCATAATATAGGTTAATCTTGGATGTCAACATAATTGATAGTCTTGAAGAATTTACTGCATTAACTTAGTTTCTTCACTTTGAAGTCACTGTTGATATAGTTCATTTTGACCAAATAGATATTTTGATGACACTGGCATCTTCTTTAAACTTGGTTTTGATAGCAACAGCTGAATTTTGGTTACTGCTTGTCTTTCGTTTTGCAATTCTTTGGTTAACTTTGGGAGAATCACTCCCTATTTTACTGCAAACAACTTTGGGTTTGTTAGTGGCGGAAGTAAGGCACTAAATAGTGCAATCAAGATTGTTTTATATTACATGGACATGGATACTTTAACGAGTTGGCATGATTCCATTTGGACAAATACTATATTACTAAATATGGATAGTAATATGGCCAACAAGTGTGAGCTGAGAGAAAATGGAGCAAGAATTTTTTCTCTCTTTTGTTTTAGGTTGTTCACATCTCTTATTAAGCATTCTATTTTTAGTGCCTTGGAAGTTACTCCCAACCCTCGTTACATTAAGATTCACGATCCTTAAAATGATACATTTAGACATGTTACATAAAGTCGGTGCACCATAATCTTCAAAAGCCTCATGTATAGTGGTGGATGTTATTTCTATTGTTGGCATTTTAACTTCAAGGGTAGGATCTGATCAAAATTACTCTTCAGGGCCTATCTCTGACTGGTCAAGTGGATTCAGATATTACTTTAAGCATGGAAATTTGACTAACATTTCTGGAAAATCCTTCTCTGACTGGTCATGTGTATGTTGTGAGCGACAGTTTAACAATTCCAAGATTTTGACAATTCTAATTCCAGTTTTCTTTATTATTTTAATCAATCTTTTTAGTTCACTTTTGGTATATATTTCATAAAGTCAATCTTTAGCACCATAACATGTGATCATATGTGGCCGCACACAGGTTATTTATCGCATAAAACTACCGGGACCTGCTATATTGGGTGAGGGGAAGCCAGAAAACCAAAATCATGCTATTATATTCACACGTGGAGAAGGTTTGCAAACAATAGATATGAACCAGGTATGTGGTTTTGTTCGTAATCAAATCTCACTATTACCTCCTCACTGTGTATGGTCATGTTCTTGAGGTCTCCATTTCTACAGGATAATTACATGGAAGAAGCCTTAAAAATGAGGAATTTGCTGCAAGAATTCCTTAAAAAGCATGATGGTGTGAGGTACCCTTCAATTCTTGGACTCAGAGAGCATATATTTACTGGAAGGTATGAGCCACTTTGTTTCCATTACATTGTAATTGAGTCTTAGCTGTGATGATTGATTACTGATTCTTTTGCTATTCGATGCAGTGTTTCTTCACTTGCTTGGTTCATGTCAAATCAGGAGACTAGTTTTGTGACTATTGGTCAGAGATTGCTCGCTAACCCTTTAAAGTAAGTTATCACGTTTTCAAATACCTTGCTTCATATCTTCCTTTTCTATTTCTTTTTAGTGCGGGTTCCTCAATATTGGGAGTTGGTCGAATGAGTCACTGACATCAGTGACATGATTGTAGACCGACCTTGAGAGCTGAAACATATCATAGTACTGTAATCAGTTGGCTCTTGGATCTCTGAGCAAGGTCCCTTTGTGATAAACATATCCTTGCCATTTTCTTTCCTTATATTTGGACTAAGCTTTGACATAATTATGTTTCCTCTTATCTAGGGTTCGGTTCCATTATGGTCATCCAGATGTATTCGATAGGCTCTTTCACCTTACTAGAGGGGGTGTCAGTAAAGCATCCAAGATTATCAATTTGAGTGAAGACATATTTGCCGGTATGCTGGTGTCTGAATATTTCTCTTGTTATGATGGTTTGTGGATGATCTGGAGCTTTTTTGTAACTTTTGTAATTTGATTGAGTGTAGGCTTCAATTCTACCCTTCGTGAAGGCAATGTTACTCATCATGAATACATACAAGTTGGAAAGGGGAGGGATGTGGGTCTCAATCAGATTTCTATGTTTGAGGCCAAAATAGCCAACGGCAATGGAGAGCAGACGCTGAGTCGAGACTTGTATCGACTTGGACACCGGTTTGACTTCTTCCGGATGTTGTCGTGCTATTTCACCACAATCGGATTCTACTTCAGTACTCTGGTACATCACACTCTTTCTTTTGGGGTTTTCTGGTTTGAAAATATTTTGTATTTTACTAAAGAGGTGGAGAATGGCTGTCTATTTTTCTTCTTTGGCAGATAACTGTGCTCACTGTATATGTATTCCTTTACGGGCGTCTCTATCTTGTTCTTAGTGGACTCGAAGAAGGGTTGATTACTCAGCCAGCAATTCGAGACAATAAGCCTCTTCAAGTGGCACTTGCTTCTCAAGCTTTTGTTCAACTTGGATTTATGATGTCCTTGCCCATGTTGATGGAGATTGGCTTGGAAAGAGGTTTCCGAACTGCTTTAAGTGAATTTATTCTCATGCAATTACAGTTGGCACCTGTATTTTTCACATTCTCTCTCGGGACAAAGACTCACTATTATGGAAGGACATTACTTCATGGTGGTGCTAAATATAGACCTACAGGTCGAGGGTTTGTTGTCTTCCATGCCAAATTTGCTGACAACTACAGGCTTTACTCGCGTAGTCACTTTGTCAAGGGTATCGAGATGATGATATTGCTTATTGTGTACCAAATCTTTGGTCAATCTTACAGAGGTGCAGTTGCTTATATCTTGATCACAATATCTATGTGGTTTATGGTGGGCACATGGCTTTTTGCCCCTTTCTTGTTCAATCCTTCTGGTTTTGAGTGGCAAAAGATCGTTGATGATTGGACTGATTGGAATAAGTGGATAAGTAACCGAGGAGGCATAGGTGTACCGCCGGAGAAAAGTTGGGAATCATGGTGGGAGGAAGAGCAAGAGCACCTTCATCATTCTGGAATACGTGGTATCATAGCCGAGATATTGTTAGCCTTAAGATTCTTTATCTATCAGTATGGACTTGTGTACCATTTGAAAATTACAAAGCACACTAGAAGTTTTCTGGTATATCCTGATCTCTTTTTTCTCCTTTTAATTACTTAATCTTTACAGTTTTTAAATG